>CAXKVW010000317.1:0-51356 GCA_964058825.1 Carex arenaria
CAGAAAAATTCCGCCATGGAGTAACCCATGGCTTTTGGGGTCCATTGTTCTGACAATGCTCCTTCATATATCCATACTCTACATTGAGCCTCTTTCTGTGCTTTTCTCGGTGCGCATCCTTTTCTCTTTTACCCTCGGACATGTCATCTTTCATTTTTTATACACTTTAAACCATCAATTTAGAATATTTAATTTAATGCTGTGGCCATTATCTTTTAGGTGACTCCATTGTCATGGTCTGACTGGAAGACTGTGATCTACCTCTCATTTCCTGTTAAGTATTTTACCTCCTGTTTTTTTTTTGTGCCCCTAGTTAATGCTTATAGCCACTGTTTTTTTTTTTGACAATAGATTTGGAAAAATCTGACCCCACCTGAACGACCTAACTGAAACCTGACCTGACAAGACCAGAATACGATCAATCTGCACCTTGAACCCCGCTAAACCTGAACCTGAATTTACCAGGACTGAGCTGACCCCTTTCTGAACCCTAATCTGACCTGCCAGTGACAAAAAAAACTCTGGAACTGCTAAACCCAACTTGTGACCTGGTTTAACCTGAAAAATACTCTAACCTCTGCTCCAGATTAATTTTTATTTGCCAAATTAAAGTAACTGGAGTCTTGGACCTGGTTGGCTTGATACCCCAACCTGTCCTACTTGAAACCTGAGTGTTGATGACTCAAAACAGCTTGAACCCGAAGTAGCTTGAGATCCAAGACTTTTGAAGGACCTGTGACCCAGAAGACTAAAAACCTGGGACAATATGGATCCATACTCAAGTGATCCCAGACCAGGAAGGACAAAACCAAATTGACTGAACAGGCTGAACCTGGCACCTTTAATTCAGACAAAGGCGATAGAACGGACCTAGAATGACTCAAACCTGGGACAATTTGAACCCATACTCAATCCGAGACTAGGAAGAACTAAACTGAATTGACTGAACCTGATCCACCCAATCCAATAGGTACCCCTATTTCAGACAGATATGACCTAGGTATTAGTGGGTCGGGTCCGGAGCCTCTTAGTAAGAAAATGTAATCGGGGTTGATTATCCCTACCTGGAGCTGACACAGTAACACAGAGATCATGTTTAACAGTTTGGCATTAATTCGAGCAATTGTTTGATTTTTGTTTCTGTATCCTGTAGGTGGTGATTATTGATGAAGTACTGAAGTTCTTCTCAAGAAAACGCAGAGGTACAACATTTTCTTCGAGACTTTTTTTTTTGTGTTGTCATGCGTCGTGATTCTAAATGTGATTACATAAATGAAGTACACCTGTTGCTAAGTTACCTAAATAGTTAAATGCTTATTTTTTATTTGTTGCAGGAATGAGGTTTCGGTTGCGATTTTGGAGGCGGGATCTACTTCCCAAAGGAGCACATGACAAGTAAATGCGAAGATTCGTGATTTTGAAATGGATGCCAGTGCACATAATGGCATGATATGTCTAGAAGAGTGGGCACAATTTTGACTTGAAACTAATTTTGTTCTTGCCTCAACAACAATAGATGTGCTCAAAACAAAGAAACGAAGGCAGTTTTGTTACACCAATCTGATGTATCTTTGAGTTTTTCCCTTATTTAATTTCTTTCTTTTTTTCCCCTTTTGGCTAGGAGAATCAGCGAGTATAGAAAATCAGACATTCCTTGTTACATTTACATCTTAGGCTGTTAAGCATGTGTATAACAACAACGTATCATAATTTGACTAGAAATCATAGAGCTTCCATTTATACACCTTCCTTTGAGTTTATTTGCATGAAGGGAATATATTCTTAAATTTTCACAAAAGATCAGTGATTTACACTCTTATTACAGGGATCCGTATACGATTTGAGATTAAATCTCAGCTGGTTTGAGATTCGGGGGAAATAGGGGGCAGTATTATTGGGCTTTGAGATTTGTGCCAATAAAAAAGAATGGTCTGGATCTACTAAAAAGATAATCATTCTAAAAGATTCTCTTTTGTGGTACCCCACTGGATACGAATTCCTTATTACAGGGGATACATTTTCCAAGCACACGTATTTTAAGTTCATGAAGATTAGATTTGTGCACTTATTTTAAAGGTTTATAAGAGAACCACCGACGAAGCATGGCCAAGCATTCCTTGGTTTGTTCTCTGGAGCTGCATGCCTCAACAAGGGTACTCCTACAATTTTCAATTTACTTCCCTAATTGGGCCTAAAACTTGATCATGATATATATATACACAATACCCATCAGAATCCTCTGTGGAACTTTAGCAAATGAGACACAGAAGCACCTATCCTTGTCAATTTGCAAAAGAATCCCTGTAAGTAACACAAATGCATGCTCCATAATTCCAAGAAATACAAAGCTAACATTACTTTCATCGTAAATGATTCATAATTGCTAGATCAAAGAAAAACACAACAAACAACTTCAATACATATTAAAAGAAACCTGCATTGATTTAATAAGCTAATTTTTTTTTTCTTTTTATTATTCCTGAAAGACGGTCCTGCATTGACCTTGTCTCTTATTTCGGCCTTTATGGATGGGAAGCTTTTGACCAAATCTTCATATTTGTCACTTAACATCCAATTAATTAGAGTTCCTGGCTCTGCAATGAAATCTAGGCAAGCATTTTTTAGCCGAGGAGAGTTGTGATGTAGAGCCAAAGCCAAAGTAGCCGTAACCATGTCAAATGAAATGTGAGCACATAGCTTATCCTCACATAATGCCTTCAACCCTTCTATTGCATATCTATCAGCAGCAACAAACAAATGTTGTGCCATTTTCGTTGATCTCAGAATCACAACAGGGAAAAGAATCGGTGTAAATGAAGTGAAGCATTGCTTCGAAAACCTCGGGGGACATGTCTTCAATTTTAATACGTTTCTGTGTGGCCTTGGCCATATTGCCAAAGAGCTCTGCTTTAAATACAGGGGATCGTGCAGCGAGCACTATTCTATGGCACATAAAAGATCGATTTTCAACGCAAAAAGTTACATCAGCTGTCTCGGTACTCTCCATGAGCTGCCCAATCTGGGTGTGTAAATCAAATGACTTTGGAACCCCAAGGGAGCATCTATTGTGGGGTATACCTGTGTTATCGAAATTGCAAATTAATTCAAAACTACCATCTTTGACAAAATGTTTCTCTAACCATGGGTTATAAGTTGCTGCACGAAATGTAAATACCGGTCCCTGAAAAAGAGACTGTTGTAAAGCAACCTGGTATAAACCTGTGATGTCTCCTTGTAGGTATTCAATTGGAAGTGTGTGTGTTGTCCCGTCTCTGTTCACGAGACTCAAACTGATTGTTGGGTTCACGGTTTTATATTCACGGTGAGGCCTAACAAGGAAAAGAGTAATACACAGCATAGCTTCACATGGTCCTCGTGGGTAACAGTCAATAACCCATTCATTGCCTAATGCATCAAATACCGGGGAGGAAATAAATTGCTCAGGTTGCAGATCCTTCATCTCTGAGTAGTTAAATTTGAAATGGTGTACGCCTTTGGTGTATTTTACTGATGTTGAATTTTCCATGAGTTGTGAGAAGACGATTTACAACAAAGAAAATTTTTTGGACTTCAGATTGAACTAATAGATATGCAAAGAGAGGTTTTTAGCAACAATATATAGAGTCATAGGTGACTATTCGTTTCCCTACAAACCCACATATGTTTCGCAAATACAGATGAATCACATAATCCAAAGAGGCAAACTATAAAAGTTCCTTTAATAATAAACATTGTATGGAACCGTTTATTCTCCTTGAATGGTCAAACTTCCAAGCCAAAATTTATGTTCAATAGTCATTCATGTTGAGTGTTGACCATGAATTAATGCTGAGCAATCAATAAAAATTTCAATTTAATTTTCTTATAAAGTTTTGGAGTGCAAATGCCAATCTAGCTTTTTGCTGGAATTTAATTGCAAGTCTTCACAGTAAGAGACATATTAATGAGATTTATGCATTTTTCAGACTTAATCTTCAGAATATGCTATTTGCTTATTAATTGATCGCAAATTGTGATTTATTCCTTATTTTGAGGTATTGTCAACTGAAATAGTGCATTAGACTTTTGAATCTGGAAAAATAAAACAAAAGCAGGCAGTTTTGTTACAACAACAACAGATGTGTTCAAAATCAGACATTCTTTTGAATCTGATGTATCTTTGAGTTTTACCCTAATTTAATTTCTTTCTTTTTCCCCTTTTGGCTAGGAGAATCAGCGAGTATAGATAAAACAGACCTTCTTTGTAGACCTTCTTTACATCTTAGGCTGTTAAGCATGTGTATAACAACAACGTATCATAATTTGACTAGAAATCATAGAAACTTTGAGCTTCCATTTATATGCCTTCCTTTGAGTTTATTTGCATGAAGGGAATATATTCTTAAAATTTCATAAAGATCAGTGATCTACACTCTTATTACAGGTGATACATTTTCAAAGCAAATATATTTTAAGTTCATGGAGATTAAATTTGTATACTTATTATAAAGGTTTATGAGAGAACCACCGGCGAAGCATGGCCAAGCATTCCTTTGGTTTGTACTCTGGAGCTGCATGCCCGGCACCCTGCTTGATATGTACATCTTCATTATTTTCATTTTTTTTTCTTTTCTATGGAACATTTGAAAAATGGTGTTGTAAATATTACCTTTACTGTTGCAAAGGTCATGTTGTTGGAATATGTTATTGTAAATCTGCAAAACCCCCAGAGCAAGAAAATCATATCCAAATTAATGAATTGTAGACCGACATATGGAAAAAAAAAATTTGTTCTGTTCAAAACTATTTACATATGCGAATTACCCTGCAGTTTGGCCTCCAACATGCCAAGCTCTCCAATCTTCTACAATAGAGAAATTGAGAGATCGTACCCATGCTTGTGTGCTCAGAAAGGGTATAATTCTGTCATGGTCTCCACTACAAATTAGTATAGAAACTATTATAATTAAAGTTGTTATTTACCTCACAATGCAAGAATGATGGGCATTTTATCTTCTTTTATGGTTTACCTATATACAAGGGCACGGTAACCTTTTTTGGTTAAATTATGGTGAAATTGGATAGTGCCTGCTGGGAGATCATGTGTATAAGGAAGATCTGCTTTGCATCGTTCCCATTCTTCTACTGTTCCCTGTTCATGATCTGATTTAGTTAGTGTTTGTTTTTGTTATTGTTTCCCATTTTCTTCTCGCCGCTGTTTTGTTTTTTTGTTTCACCTTTTTGATATGAAGAGCATCTCTGATTAGATTCTCATTTGCCCAGTAATATTGTAGTGTATAAGCCTCCTCCTGCATTTTCAAAACCAACTAGATAGGATGCAAATCAGTGTGTTCTTTCTATTGGCATCGCATACAAGTATATTGTAGTAGGAAGTGTCTTTAAATGCATAGTCAAAGTGCACTTTTGTACATTTTGAACTGAAATTAATAGAACATAGCAATTAAAGATGTAATAAGTGAATATAATTTTTATTATCTATGTAATTTCTTTCTTTTGTCTTATAATAGCATATTATTGCATCTAAGTTTTTTTCCTAATATCAGATAAGGAAAAGAAATTGATGTCTTATTTATGTAGACCAGTTCACTTTAGCGTATTATTCATTTATAATTTTTAAATTTACTCTAAGCATAATAAATTATGAGCACGCCTTGTTAGACAGAAAAAAGGAAATAAATCAAGATTCTAATGATGTCTGTGCAACTAGATTAGATTACACTCTGAGATTTTAGTGACATTCTAATTTAGTTAATCATATAAGAGCCTAATATTGGAAGGCCTTTTTTCAAAAGTAAAAATGTATCTCCCAATTAAAAAAATGCAAAACATTGGAGAAACAAGTTTCTACCCGCATGATGTTTTAGTTAATAACTATGACCAAGAAGTGGACTAACCCTGCATTGAAAAGAATTAACCTCTGATGGTTGAAGTAAACCTATTTGATCTTCTTCACTTATAAGATATCTTTTACTTCCATCTACAAATCTGGAACTCTTTGCTCCATTATCACATTTCGGTTCTAGTACATGAAATGCATTGGTTTCCAGGAGTGACTGCATGCAAGAAAGTGAACCTGAATTTAATTTAAAGAAGAAGCTAGAACGTAAAACTAATACGAGAAATTGAGAAATCAAGCTTGTAGAGATATTGTTAGACTCTCTTTGTTACATTGTTAACGGCAGCTAGCATTTCTGCACAAATCTTATTGGAACTTCTGTTGTATTCTCCATTGCAGTTCTGTTGAGCCAACTAAACAGTAGGAAAAGTTTTGTTACACAATAATAATATCTCTTAAGTAGACGTACATCTAAATTTTAAATTAATTTGTACAAAATAGAATACCTGATACAGCTGATCGGATATAATACCCATGCCGTGAGCAAACTGAACAAAGAAACCTGAATCATACCATTCCCCTGTGCCCGGGTTGCCAATCACATAACCCTGGAAAGACAAAACCATGAGCATAATCAAACATAAAATATAAAAGAACCAGAATTTCTGGGAAAAAACTTTGTATCTCAGGATCTGAAGCTATCTTGATGTTAGGCGAAAAAAGATTCATTTCAGAGAATATACCTTGAAATTAAGAAGTGGCTTCTGACCAGATTCAACTCCTAGAAACAACCCCAAAAAAAAGGACAAAAATAAATAAGGAAGCAGATGAAAAAGAAAGATTCAACAGATATACCAGAATTGTCTCCTGACAAGTACCTTTTACTAAAATGTGATGGGCAACAATTTTTTTCTTTTTTTGATTGTGTAACAAAATAATAAAATTACCTACCTTCTGAAATTAGTTCCGCAATGTATGGAGTCATTTTACCAGCATATGAATGCCCGCCAACATATAGAGGATTTGAGAGGTACTGGGGGTGGTCCACGAGCCACTGAGTCAAGGTTTGGAAAAACATTCAAGCTTTATAACCGGGGTTGATTTGTTATTCAAGGAACAAAGATATGCAAGGGATGATTTTACCTTTTTGATAAATTTTACAACTTGTATACCGGCAGTGATGTCATCGATGTCGTACCCTTTTGGGTTTGACGAATATGAGAAGCCGGCACCAATAGGAGAATCAAGAAATATTACATTTGCCACCTAGTCAGAAATTGACAGTTCATGTGGGGAGCCAAATGGATATAGTCAATTCAAATTAGGGCTAGAAAAATAATAAAGACTTGCCTTTGTATAGGAATATTGATGATATACCAGTTGCGGTATGCTACCATTATAAGGTTTTTTTATAAACTGTAGCGGACCTGTACAGAAAGTATGGTCATTGTAATCTAAAATCTGATAGAACACTCGGAAAAAGACAGTTTGCAATTCCAATTAACCAAAAGAGAATATTTTTACCTGTTTGAAAGGAAAGAGGATGCAATCCAGAGCATCTTGTCCCCCCAGCCGACCAAACCAGAACAGGATCTTCACTTGGATTCCCTTCTGACTCTATAAAGTAGTAGAACATGTTTGCACCATTCTCTTCATCTACTGTCACGTACCTACATTTAGATTTCAGCATTATATCTACACAAACACAGTCATATCAATGAAAAAACTCCCTTCATATTTTTATAACCGTCCGGTTAATGATATGAACATACCCTGTCTCCAAAGAGAAAGGAAGAGGACCATGGAAACCAGGAAGATGAGTGACAATAGAGCCCGTAGTAGCATGAGGAAAACAGTGGAATATGCAAAAGAGGATCACTACTACACAACTTGGTAGCCATGAAATGCCCATTGATAAATTTTATGTTAATTATGTGAAGAGGAAGTGACACAGAGGATGTTAATTATGTGAGCTCTGTAAAGGAAAGTGAATGAAATATATTAGACCACGTAATAGGAGACAGTCTCATTAAGTTTAAATCGGCTTCCTTGATAGCTATCAAGTCTCTCAAAAAAAAAAAGTTTAAATCGACTAATCATTTCGCGTCTCGTCTTTTTCATGAACAGTAGCAATGTTGTGGGCCTAATTTATCTTATCTGTGAGTTATTTTTTTTTTCAAGGGAAAATTTCTAATGTACCCATAAAAAAAATATCAAAACATTGAAATTTCTTATTTCCCCATTCCAAATTGAAATCCTTTCTTATTTTGTCATGTATTGATTAAATTTGAAATTTTAAGCTAACTTTATAGTTTAATTTAATTTTAAAGTTGAAATGTTCATTTTAAGCTAAATGTGCATTGAAATTTATAGTTAGAAGAAGGGTAAAATAGTCATTTCAACTTTAAAATAAAACTAAACTATAAGTTAAACTTACAATTTCAAATTTAATCAACATATGGGGAAATAAAAAATGATTTCAACTTAGAATAGGGAAATAAGAAATTTCAATATTTTGATGGGAAAATTGCCGATTTTTTTATTAATAGGAAAATAATTAAATAAATATCGTGATTAATGAATGTTTCCGATTTTTTACGAAAAGTGGGAAAACCGTTATCCAAAATCACGGTCAGAGGACGCTGTTCAAAATCACGGCCAGATTAGCATAGAGCCATTAGCAGATAAAGGGGATAAACAAGGGCCGTTAATTTAGAAAACGGCCAGAGCGGGCCGCTGTTCTGAATCACGGCCAGAGAGGGCCGCTGTTCCGAATCACGGCCAGAGCGGGCCGCTGTTTAGAATAACGGCCTGACTTGAGATTCAAGATAAGCTAGAAGGAAGAATCGGCGTAATTGGCATGGTGAGTCTCTCAGATTCAAGCGTTTTCTCACCAAAAACGTGGCCAGTCTGTCCTAAAAATCATCGTATAACCGGATCGTGGGCTGTTGGTAGATTTTCCAAACCATTAGCAGCAATTGATTATTGCTTGGTACGGTAGAAGATCCTAATTTTAAGTAAGCCCAATGCTCTGTCTCTGGTCGTGAGAACAGCTAAATTTTGAACTAAATCTCTTATCTGAGAGACTCACCGTTTAAAGAGTCCTTCTCCGGGAAGAAGATTTCTGAGAATTATGCTCGGCCGTGATTCGGAACAGCGGCCCGCTCTGGCCGTGATTAGGAACAGCGGCCCGCTCTGGCCATTTTCTAAAGTAACGGCCTGTGTTTATCCCCTCCATCCGCTAATGGCTCTATGCTAATCTGGCCGTGATTTTGGATAACGGTTTTCCCACTTTTCACAAAAAATCGGAAACATTCCTTAATCACGATATTTATTTAATTATTTTCCTATTAATAAAAAAATCGGGGAAAATTGGCTATTTTGAAAGTTTGATGGGTGCAGTAGAAATTTTCCCTTTTTTCAGTCACCAGCATGGGCACGGCAAAATATCCCAATAACGCAGTAGAGTTTTCCTTTATAATTTTATGGAATAATCTCCACCGTTCTCAAACAAAATATAAATTATATGGAAAATCTTGCAAATCCCTAATCCATGAATTGTATTAACCAATACTCGTGTCCAAGATCCCATAAAAATTCCTTTCTAATATAAGTAGGACCAATACTTGACAAATCAATTCATTTGCAAGGACTACTAATGTGTTGATTTTTTGATATAGAAGAGTGGAGATCTAACCAATTAACTTTTATTTAACTGTCTATAAAGGACCTCCAATTCGAATTTCAAACCATAACCTCCTACAATAGAGGACATATATCTTTGCTACTATATCAAAAACTGATTCTTTAATGTGTAGATACTTATTAGTCTACTAGAATGCTTTAGGCAAAACAATATTAGGCCCTGTTCAGCTGCCACTGTGTTCGTGGGAAAAAAAATTCACTTGCGCACAGTGTTTCGGCCATTCAAATTGAACCCGAATTCAAGCCCATTCTAGTTCCCGCCTGACAACCGAACAGGCCCTCATAGTTCTACTTGACAAAATTATAGATTATAACTACTTTACACTTTTACAGTTTTAAAGTTTATTTGGTAGTTTAAACGGAGTATAAAGGTGCTACATCAACTCAAGATGCCAAATATACATTTCGAAATTTAAGAGAGATGATATGAAAATAGAGCAAAGCTCACTAAGTAATTCTTCAGCTTAAACCACAAAATTGTTCCATCGGCTCAAAGCCTCTAATGATAAATTTGAACCGTTTATTTAAATATACAGGACAAGACAAGCATTTAAGTTTACAATTTTTCTTTATTGAGTTCATTTTGTATAAATGAACATATTGAAAATATTTTTATGATACAAAACGAATTCAAAAGATTAAAAACTTGGAACGTAAACACTGGACTTATCATTTATCAAGTGGATTGATATCAACCATTAGAATCTTAATTTTAACAGGTTTGATACTTTTTGTGGTTAAACCCATATGAACTCCTCTCAAGCTTATCCTGTAGCTTTAATGACTCTTAAAGAGGTTGATTTGAAATCCACCGTCCAAACATGGCCATGCATTCTTTCGGTTGGTATTCAGGAGCAGTGTGTCCACCTCCCTATTTAATGCAGACATTATAAATTATATAATACTACCTTAGTTTCACAAGCTTATCTTTTAGATAAAATAAATTTGGAAAACAATACCTTTATAGTTGCAAAGGTCAAGTTGTTAGAATAAGTTTCTGTAAATCTGCATTACCAAATAAAAAGAAAATGAAATGGGAATTAATATACGAATAAATATTTTATAAATGGAAAGTAACTACATGTATAAAATAAAAGTGCATTAAATAGTGACTATTATGAGTAGTTTAAGCTTCAATTATATTAAAAATATATTTAATTAAGATGTGTTCAACCACTTGTTAATTATAAAATTTAGTTCAACAGCCTACATTGTCAACTAGGTACTATATACAAGAGGGACTTAGTGAAAATGAAATGTAAGTAGCATAAAAGATGATTAATAAAAATAACATAGATCTTACCCTCCAGTCTGGCCATCAACATGCCATGCTCTCCACCCATCAACTACTGTAAAATTCAGGGATCTTACCCATGCTTGTGTACCCAAAAATGGTACCAAGGAATCATGATCTCCACTAACAAATTTAATCAGATGAATTAATTTTGAATAATATGCACATTTAGTTAAAAAAAAATGAAATAAAGATGTTAGGAGACATTACATTGTTAATTTATTTAGAGGTGACAGACCTGTAAACAAGTGCACGGTAACCTCTGGAAGTCAAGTTAAGATGGTACTTGATACTGCTTTTTATGTCGACTTCATAAGGTAAAGCACGGCACCTCAGCCACTCATTGACAGTCCCCTGTTTTTGGTTTTTGTATCACATATCTTCTTAAATTTAAGAAAAATCATTCATCATGAGTCCATGAACTTAATTGTAAGTTGTGTAATTCAACTTCTACCTTTTTAATTCCAAGAGCTTCTCGCGTGGAGTTATCATTTGCCCAGAAATATGACAGGTAGTAACCGTATGACTGCAATGGAAGAACGTACAATTTCACATATGACTGATGTTTTTACTGGTATTACTACAGACTGTTGTTCCATTTTGTGTTTTTTTTTTGTCATTAGTTTGTTTGGCCTAATTAAACAAGTTCAATTCAGGCAAGGAAAAGATGAGCTCAATTTCAGACAACCTGGCTGATATTAGTCTGAGTTGGATTGTAATGATTAAGAATTAATCCTATAGTTGAGAGTACTGGTACCATAAGGGCTGGCTGTGTTGTACTGGCACACGTATATACCCAAAAGTATTGAACATGACATACCCTGCAATAGAAAGGAGGTTCCTCTGGTTTTGAAAACCAAAGAGAATCATCTCTTAGAAACCTTCGATTTTCAATTGTACTCTTATGAGGAGAAACAAGAATGCATATTGGTTCCAATATATGTGCCCCTCCTTCTTCATTTGTTAACTGCATAGAAACTTGTTCTCTATTATATTTTTGTAAAATTATTGTTTCATAAAATTAAAAAAGATAATGGCGTATCTCTAAGTGTTACCTTTCCAAAAACATCCAGTGCTTCAGCGCATAAGACATTGTTTGGGTTTGTATAATCTTCTCCTTTGCAACTTCTCTGTATCAACTGATGTAGAGAAAGGGGGAAAAAAAGGAGGGGAGGGATGAGTTGGTTCCTGTAATTGTAACACATAAATTTAGTTACAGAAATTAAGTAAACCACCTCATATATTTGGTCAGATATGATTCCTACACCATGAGCATAGGGAACTTGATAATTTACATCATAGAAGCTCTCTCCTGTACCGGGATTCCCCACCAAGTAACCCTAGCATAAGAAAGAAAAAGGGAAAAAAAGTTTGCTTCAGGAATAATGCTATTTCATATCATCAAGAAAAAAAAAAAATTAAATATCAATTTTCTCCCCTTCTTAAAAGATGAACCTATGATTCTCTTTCCACTAAACATAAAGCACGGAAGAAATTTTTATTGATCATAGAAGTTAGTGGTCACCAGGATTTACTAACAACATAAAGCAAAGGTAACCTTGAGATTAAGCAGAGGGCGTTGTCCTGCTTCATTACCTACAATAAAATTAAAAGTAATTAAATAACTTTATTTTTTTTTCAAAACTAACATAATACATTTTGGGGGAAATTTCATGTATACCCTTAAGCCCTCAAAATTATGTTTCCCCCCTTCTAAAATCCATAATATCATATTTACCCATCTAAATTCCAAAAACTCACAAATTTACCTAATTTATTGCTTTTTATATTAGAACTCATTTTTAATTTATAAAGTTCCCCATTTTACTCTTTATTAAAAAAAAATATACATGTAGCATGTGTAAGAAAAATGTCCAGTCTTCTAATATGCTTGTTTGTGAGAACTGAGCATGACACATACACAAATGCATGTCGTAATGTCATTGTGTATGTGTCACGAGAAAATTAATCATTTGTTCTCACAAACCGGTCAATTTGAAGACTGAACATTTATCTTATATAAGACATGTTTTTAATAAAGGATAAATTGAGAACTTTATAATTTAAAAAGATTTTTCATAGTAAATTTAATGAATTGGGTAAACTTGAGTTTCTGAAATTTAGAAGGGTATATATGATATTATGAATTTAGAAGGGGAAATACATGATTTCGAGATTTTCAAAGGGTATGCATGAAATTATCCCTACTTTTATGCAATCAAACTGGGAATAGTGATGTTTCAAGAAAAGTCCTGAACTGACAGGTCCATAATACTAGCAGCTTAACACCTTCACATGTAATAAATTCATTTCGATGATGACATATCAATTTTTATTCAAAGTTCAGAAATGACTTTCACAATCTATTTTGAAATATTTCTACATCAACAGATGAAGACGAATACCTTCTGAAATTAATTGTGTAATAAAGGGAGCAGTTTTTCCAGCATAAGAATCACCGCCAATGTAAAGAGAATTGGAGAGATACTGTGGATGGTCTCCAAACCACTACCGCAATATGCATAAGCAAAAATAGCAATCAGCAATATTCCAAGAAAGATAGGGGGGAAAGTTAATGAATTTGAAGGTCAACCTGAATGAGAAATTTATGAATTTGCATGGAGGAAGTAATGTCACCAACTTCATAGCCTTTGGGGTTTTGTGAATAGGAGAAGCCAGCACCTATTGGAGCATCTAAGAATATAATATTTGCATGCTGAAAAACATATATGATTAATACTTTAATAGACCATTACATCTCAAGGGTATATTATGGAAAAAAAATATATCAGCAATGTTTCACCTTAGTATAAGCATATGGATGATACTCAAGTTGAGGAATGCTGCCATTATATAGAGTTTTCACAAATCTAATAGGACCTGTTTATTGAGAAGATTACTTTTAAATACAAAAACTGTGACACTAGTTATCTGAACAAATATATATATATTATGCAGATTATTTGTATATGCTTCACCAATTTCATAGGCAAGGCCGCTAAAAGCAGAGCACCGTTCGCCCCCAGTTAGCCATAGAAGGAGAGGATCTTCAGCTGGATTACCTTCTGATTCCACAAAGTAATAGAATAATTCGCCCCCATTCACCTCATCCACCAACACATACCTACATTTTTTTGACATGATATAATTAATTTTAGAGGGACCATAGAGGTGCAAGTTAGTTCGGACCTTGTTAATGTTCAATTTGAATCTGGTTCAAGTTCCACTTGTTCAATTATAATTTTTAGGAGGTCAAGTTCAAGTTTGAGTTCAAAAATATCTGAGTTGGCTCGATCAAGCTCGATACAACTATAACTAAGTATGTATCTATAATTTAGAGTATCTTATCATTGATGTAACAGAATCTTCTTATTTTTCTAAATCGAATCACCTTTTTTTCTAAACTTTATAAGAATAACACAAGGTTGATGATTAGATATTTTTCAACTGGAAAGATACTACACTTTATTTATTTAAAACAAACAAAATAATAATTGGAACAGAGCTTGGGTTTGAAGTTTGAACCAGTCCAAGGTCAATAGCTTGATGGATCTGCACCTTAAGTTTGATTGTTACGAATATTAAAAAATGCAAACAAGAGTTTGACTCGACTTGCTCTGAGTTTGATTTGTTTGCACCTCTAAGAAAGAGTGTCCTTGAAAAATGAGGCATTTTTTCACTTCTCTTTTTTCCTTTTACAAAAATATGTGCAATAATCAGGTTTCATGGGGATATTTAAATTGTCTTTTCCTAATCGAATTGTTCCTTGCCGTCAGGAATCATGCCATAATGATAGTAGGTACACGAGGGGCTTACAAGTAACAATTTATGAATTCAGTGATAAATGAAGAAAATGTTATTATTTAAACCTCCCAGGGTTACATAAGAATAAACACATAAATCTACCCCTCCTAGTTTCACCAAGAAAACAACTTATTAAAGAAGAGATAGAAAGAAAAACAGAGATTTTACCCGGTTTCCAAGTAGAAAGAGAGAGGTCCGTTGAATCCTGGTAGATGCTTCACCACTGTCACTGAAGCTACTCTATGATTGATTATGCACAGGAATAAGAGAAGGACTGACAATAAAGATCTCAAATCAGCCATTGGAGTAACTATTGTACTTCTAACCAGGGTCCAGAGAAAGGATGGAGAGATCAGAGAGAGAAATATAGGAAGAAGAGGACAAAAGGGTTGGTCACATCTCTAACCGAGTTCTATTCACCGTTCTCTTTATAATTACAAAATTAACCGGATAGAAAGACGAAATTATGAGACACCTCATCGATAATATTAATTGTTTAATTAATCTACCCCCAATCGTGGCTACAATGCCTCCATGAGTGCCTAATATTGTCAGTGTCCAGATAAGAGGAATAGCAACCAGCGGCTTATCAAACACCTGCTTTGAATTGTGAATCAATTAAACTCAAGTAGGGGTATGACGACGCCTCATACCTTCTTAATAGATTAACTAAACAGCCTTAATTTACTTTAGTTCTTCGATCCAAAGATTATAATGATAGAGACAACTTAACTACACAATGTCCCGACCTCTTTTTCAGTCAAAAAAAAAACTACACAATGTCCCTGTATTAAATGAAGCCAAGGAAAGTCATTTTCGCAAGCTGACTAAAGCAATGAGAAAGAAGTTTCATGAAGTTAGTTTTACATGTAGATTTTTTTTTTCTTATATTTGTAAATAACTTTTTTTAGTATTAATATATTAGTCGACGGCAATTCGCTGCCAACCATAAAAAAAAAAAAAAAAATGAAGTCAAGGAAAGAAAATTTGGAGTCTTACTTACTATGGTGACCAAAATATTTTCACTTTTTTAGCCTTTCTTATTAACATCTTTAGTATTGAGAATTAGTTTTTGATCTAGTGATAAAAATAATACTCTGTATGAAAAGCCACATGTTCGAAATCCAAAAAAATAAAAATAATTCTTTATGAATATTAAATAATTGTGAAATTTGACCTCCAACCTTTACCATAAAAAAACATTTAAACATCTTCAGTGTTGTTAATTTATTTATTGAGATTTTATAACATTTGTTTGATAACTGATATTATTATATATCAACAAAATTGAATGTAATTAGTTCAGTCAATCAAGCTGTGACAAAAAAAATTGAGTTTATTAATTTGTTAGACAGCCAAATTTCATTGATGGATTTGGATATTTTAATGGCATTTGGGTGTTCGACATGCCTGTTGTTTTCTTAATCGCATTGAAATGCCTATTGTTCGCATTTGAAAAAGTGATCAGATGTGATTGTTATGTTGATTGTTTAATTCATTCTATTTAATTAAAATAATAATTTAATTTTGATAATTAAATAATTAATAATTAATTGTTTAGTCCACTTTATTTAATCAAAATATTTTATTTATTAATAAGTAAATTGTATAATATTAAAAAAATAGTAAAAGTTAATGTCAATCCATCCAACTATTTAATATTCATAAATATTTTTCCATCCAGATTTCGAACCTGCAACCTCTCACACGGTAAGCATATCAAATATTTAAGAAAAAAAAAATATTTTCTACAATTAATTTCCTTGTACAACCAAACACTCATTTCCATTTCCATAATTAATTCCATATGTACCCATGAGGATAGGTTCCGTAAATTAAATAGTGGTTCCTATAAAATCTCATCATGTACAATTCTGTGACAAAAAGATAACAAAAAAAATTTCCTTTCAAGTACTTGACATGCCTCTTTGTGTGAGGATTTCTCAGAGCTGGTGTTAACTGGACTTTCTAACATGTACCTATCGCCTGTGAATGATCAATGGTAGAAACATACTGTTTCACTTCATCCCATGAATTTATTATTGAAAGTGTAGAGATATTTGACTAAATTGGATATTCTGTAACACAGAAAAAAATTTCCTAGAGAGGTTGGTATGAAATCCATCTTTCAAACATAGCCAAGCATTCAACCGGCCGGTATTCTGGAGCTGTGTGCCCGCCATTCTGAATTCAGAACAGAAGGTATTTTACATTAGATAAAGCTTTTAGTAAAGCTCTTACAAATAATTTCTTCAAAAGAGGAAAGGAATTATATGAAAAGTGCACCTACCACTATTGTAGCGAAGGTCAGATTATTGGAATATGTTTCCGTGAATCTAAATGTGGCAGAAAAACATGAAATAAATCATAAATGTATATAATAAGTTTTATCTGGTACATTGAAGTAGATAAATCCATTGTGAAAGGATGGCTCATAATGACTAGAAAAACAGGAATAACAAAAGTGCTGCCACTTTAATTAGGTAAAATAAGAAAAAAAAATTGTAAACAC
This sequence comes from Carex arenaria, assembly GCA_964058825.1. Taxonomy (NCBI): domain Eukaryota; kingdom Viridiplantae; phylum Streptophyta; class Magnoliopsida; order Poales; family Cyperaceae; genus Carex; species Carex arenaria. The sequence goes on from CAXKVW010000317.1 coordinate 17,152, forward strand.
TGCTATTATTAAATAGGTCTAAAAAGTAGGGCAGAAGCAAGAAAATCGAGAGAATAGTATATTTAAGGTCCAAACAAGGTCTTCCGGGACTTTTAACCATTAGTTTATGTTAAAGAATAGATCATTCGTCCTGTTTAAGTAAAGACGAGACCCAAAAGAGTTCAAAAGAAAGAAGAATAGAAGTTCTGGTTCACTTACCCAGCAGTTCGACCATCGACATACCATGCTCTCCATGCATCCATGACCGGGAAATTCAAGGACCGAACCCATGCTTGTGTACCCAAAAATGGAACCACCATATCATGATCTCCACTACAAATCATCAAACCTCGTTTTTATCAGATAAATAAAAATGAATAGCTACTAAGATAGTTTTCATCATTTATACAAAAGGGACAGGACCTGTAGACAAGTGCACGATATCCTCTAGAAGTTAAGTTATGGTGATACTTTATGCTGCTATTTATGTCCTTTTTATATGGCAAATCGACGCACCTCTGCCACTCTTTCTTAGTCCCCTGCTTCAAAAGGCCATCTAAAACTCAATTACACGTCTCAAGAAAAATAACATCAATAATTTAAGAAAGCAAAAATTGGACACTATTTAATTTGCTGATGGCATCATAACACACGTTTTCTGTATGATCTTCTTGAAGCATGCATGGCTCTATAACATAATTTTACCTTTTTAATTCCGAGTGCTTCTCGTGTAGCATTATCATTAGCCCAAAAGTAGGACAAGTAGTAACTGTACGACTGTAATCAAGAGTTAAGAAATAATCACTTTTCAAGTAGAAATTCACTAAAGAGTGTCAATAAGAACACACACATGAAAAAACAATTTTTTAGTAAGAAAATCCTGGGAATGCAAAAAATTAATACATTGGCCTCATAATTATACCAAAGCAAGAAAACTTGTGTGGCACTGTTGTAGTCTTCAGCTTAAGGCTTTAGGCACCATATATTTTAGATACCGGTGTTTATTACCATACCAACATTGCATAGTTTTTAAAAAGTAGGTTTGATCATTTAATTATTTTATGCGCAATGGTAACAACACAAAAGGTATTATTTTATTAGACATACTCTGCAATAAAAAGGAGGCTCCTCTGGTTTAGACAATCGAATAGAATAATCATCTTTAAGAAATCTTCGATTATGAATAATATCTTTAGTGGCAGGAGAAACAAGAATGCAGTGTGGTTCCAGTATATGTGCACTGCTTACTTTAACTCTTAGCTGCATAGTTAAAAGAAAATAAAAGTTAGTCATATTTTTCCATCCAAAAATATAGAATATGCACACTAAAAGGAAATTCTATTTATTTATTCTTACATCTTCAACAATATCCAGAACTTCCGCACAAAGAACAGTGCTCGGATTTGTATAATCTTCTCCAACACAGCTTTTCTGTGTAAGCTGGAGAAACAAAAACAGAGGATGGGCAAATAAAAGAAGGAACAATGATACCAATATCCTTTATGTAATGTTCTTGCCTGCATTACTAAATGTGCATCTTGATCGTCAACATTCTAGAAAATTTGTATTAATCAAAATGAGTGATGCTAGTACAGGTTTAAATTCTCCAAGAGTGTCTGAAAATGATCATGATCTACTTTTACAACCCATACGTTTATGTTTGAAAATTGTAATTTTTCTAGTACATATTTTCATGATCAATAGAGAGGTCATAATTGTTGGAAAATCAATGCACATGAAAGTTGTTCATTTTTCAATCCCTTGATCATATACAAAACAAACTAAAAAAAGTATAAAATTTAGTATTTAACACATAGGCTCATCAACAAGTAAAGATGGATAGTTCAAATTCATCATTCGAAATCAATCCAGCAGTTTCCAAGATTAAGCTCACAAACATGTTAGGTAAGCTAAGCTCATACAAGCTTTTCTCAATTATAAAAACAAAATTAATAGTGTATCACCCACCATTTCCATATGATGTGTGTTAGTTTTGGTTCAATTTGCAAATTTGCAATATTCATTAATGAAATCATCATTACAAACTAAACAGCAAAAAAATTCAAATCATTTCATTAATGCATGGTTAAGCATTTCCAGATGTGGTCATAATTGATACATATGCATATCTAAATGATACAGACAACACTTGCAATTTTAGTTTTTTAAATTGGAGAATCATATCAAAATACCAAATTGATGTACCAAACAAAATAGAAGAATAACATTTAACAAAATAGAACTCACCTCAAATAGTTGGTCAGATATGATTCCGTGACCATGTGCATAGGGAACTCGTGAGTTTAGATCATTCTTTTCACCTGTGGCTGGATTTCCGACTATGTAACCCTAAATGAAGAAATAGAATAACATAAATAAATGAACATGTACATTCATATATATATATATATATATATGCATGTATTCTAGATTAAAAAAAAACAAATATAGAGTTCAGTATGGTGCTTAAGACTCCAGTTCTCAATTCAAGAGATGATCTACAAATGCGAATAAATGATTCAAGCTAATCAATGTAATATAAGCTTCAAAATCATAGAAGAGATAATAGTTCTCTAAATTTTAAAAATGGTTATCATCTCCATCGAGTTACAACAAAAGCAATAAAAATGACTATTACAGTTAAATAATATTGCAAAATACAACATACAACTTTTATATGAGTGATGATCATGTTAATTTAACAAAATTAACACGGAAAACATACAGAAGAATTTTGAAATGATGTAGGTATCACCTCATAAGCTACAAAGTGAGGAATGGTCCGTGCTATGGATCAATATCACCGTTTCTAAAGTTCAAACAGTCAATCTGAACTATTCAACACAATCTCCGTATAAAAATGTATTTGGAGACCAAATTTTACATTGCTTAGAATATTTATACTATTTTTTAGATAGGTAGAAAATCACCTGATATAAAGATTTTGTACCATCTGAAAATAATGATTTTCTACCTATCTAAAAAAATAGTAAAAATACTCTAAAAAATGTAAAATTTGGCCTCCAAATACATTTTTATATGGAGATCATGTTGAGCTGTTCGGATAGACTGTTTGAACTTTAAAAATAGAAATATTAATCCATAGCACGGACCAATCTGCGCTTTAAAAAGTATCGTAGCCTCACTCTTCTTTTCTGACATCCAAAAAAATTGAATAAAGTTTAAATAATGCAGAAATTGTTTCTGTGAACATAATAGGTGTTTAAGTCACATCCAATGCCCGAATTATTTATTTGAATCTTCATAAAAGAGATTCTTGAGATGGAAGTACAAGTGGTATATGCTTCACAAAGCATCATAGTCAACACTATAGACAGACAGTAGACAGAGACACTCTCTTTATAACATATTTCTCCTTATTTCCTTGTAATAACTTTTCATTCAAGTGAAAGTATAATTTTTACCTTGAGGTTGAGTAGCTGTTGCTGTCCTGCTTCAATACCTATAATAATATTGGTACAATAAAAAACAAAATTGTGCATTAGCGAAGTGTATTTTAAAAAAAAAAATTAAAGCCTTGTTAATAATATAGCATTAGTATTGCAAATACAAAATTAGTAACAAGTTTTTGTTACATTTTGGCAAGATATGACTGGATATCACAAATCATGCACCTATTCATAATTCCTCATTTTTGTTTCAATTTCTTTTGAAACACTTTAGTGTTCATTTCTTGTGCTTATTTACAGCCACAAAACTCAAATTTTGGATGAGAACCCATGGAATCCAAATTTAATGGAGTGAAGAATTGACTATTAATATTTAGCCGCTAAAGAATTGTCTTTGTCTGTAAATCTATAGTCAACATGCAAAAAAATTTACCTTCAGAAATTAATTGCGCAACAAAAGGAACAATTTTTCCAGCGTAAGAATCCCCAGCAACATAAAAAAGATGTGCTAGGTAATGAGGATGATCCACAACCCACTGTCAAGGTTTTCACAAATTAATCAGCAGATCTTATAATGATGGATTATGAGTTTATGACCCAAGATTTTTGTCTTCAAGGGTTGCATGAATGGATAAAAGCAATTGTAATAGAAGTGGCAGATTAATACTCCTTACAATTCAATTAAAAATTCACACAAAAATTGGTGATTTCTTAAACAGACCTGCATGAGGAACTTGTAGATTTGTGAAGATGCTACCATGTCACCAACCTCATATCCTTTTGGATTTGATGAGTATGAGAACCCAGCTCCAAGTGGAGAATCTAAAAAAATTATACTTGCACTCTGAATATAGAGATAATTTAAGGTTAATATGGTAATAATACTTTTTAACAAAACAGCAACATAAATCACAGTAAAAAATAATAATTCCACCTGTGTCCAGGCATATGGATGGTATTCTAGTTCCGGTATGCTCCCGTTGTATGGCGCTTTTACAATTTTCAAAGGACCTATACGTAAAATTGTAAGTAAAGAGTAAAAAAAAAAAAAAAAACTTGTTAATTTAAATGATCCTTATCAAGTTCCACATATTGGATCGCACTAAGAACTTTCTCATTGCAGTTTTGTAACTTAATCCTCATAAATTGGTGTATAACACTGGAAAAAAAAAAATCTTCCAAGGGGAAAAAGAAACTGCAAACACGGTTTTGCACAAACATCCCTCAGAAGTTAGAAATGATACCTATTTCAAATATGAGGCCACTGAGAGCAGAGCACCGGTGGCCTCCAGTTAGCCATAGAAGAAGAGGATCTTTGGATGGATTCCCTTCTGACTCTATGAAATAGTAGAACAACTCACCCCCATTCACCTCATCTACCATCACATACCTAGAAATATTTGGGTTTCAGGGTTATTATGAAAGCAAAATTGACAAGAAAAGAAATGAGATTTTGGATATTTGAAAGGAAATGGAAGGAAGAGGAGAGAGCATGCACCCAGTCTCCAAGGAGAACGGTAGAGGTCCATTGTACCCTGGTAAATGCTTCACAATTCTTGTAGATTGAACACTACAAGTACAGAAGTAACAGAAGCACAAAAGAAGAAAAACTGAAACGGGGCTGAAAGCACCCATTTGAATGACAAGGTATAACAGATGGATCGAGAGGGAAGAGAGAGGTAGACGAAAATTGAATCCTTGAAACTTAGTCGGAAGTGGACAAATTGAAATTTGATGAGCCCACAGCAAGATCATTATCCATCTATATAATTATATTATAATTTTTTTTATAAAAAATGACCCTTTTTTATAATTCCTACTGTTCATGAAAAAGACGAGATGCGAATGATTAGTCGATTTAAACTTGAAGAGACTGTCTCCAGTATTACGTGGCATAATATATTCCATTCACTTTCCTTTAAAACAGGGCACGTTCATAATTAATATCCTCTGTGTCACACTGTCACTTTCTCTCTCTCTTCAGTAAATCGCATACCAAACAGCTATAAATACGACCCTCTCGCCCAAAGTATGTTGAAGCTTGTTTTGGTGATATGGAAATTGTTACAAAAAAGTAAAATAAAGAAAGGAACAGAAGGCCAGAAGGGCACGAGAGCAGCTTGGATCCGATGCCCATCGGACTCAAACTGTTCGATAGGTTACATACGATCCGCTTTAAGATCTGTGCACATCACTTTAATATCTATGTGCATTTGTTTTAATAGTCGTGCGCACGGATTTTAAAACAGATCGGATGGTTATAGAATCCATTGAACAGGTGGATTTAAATTTGAGTCCGGTAGACATCGGACCCAAATTTGTCCCGAAGGGCGCAGCATTTATAACATGCACAGTGTTCTTTTATTGATCTCTTTTTTTCTCTCTTTATATATATGTATACAAGCTGGAAGTAATAGATATCAAATTAACATAAATTTATCAATGGGCATTGAGGAGGATTTCAATGTCTCATCTCTTCATACTTTATCCATGCTTCATATTCTAAATCTTTGTTTGACAATCGATCTGAACCGCTCAACATGATCTCCATATTAAAATATGCTTGGAGACCAAATTTTACATTTTTTGAAAAAAATTTACTATTTTTTTAGATTTATTTTAAATCGCTGTTTTTTTATGGTTCAGATTTGTTTGAAAAACAGTGATTTTCAATAAATCTAAAAAAAATAGTAAAATATTTCCAAAAAATTATAAAATTTGGTCTCCTAACATATTTTAACATGGAGATCATGTTGAGCAGTTCGGATCGACTGTTTGGACTTTAAAACGAAGATATATGATATAAGGCATGGACAAGATATGAGGAGATGAGGCATTGGAACCCTCCTCATGAGCATTTCATGGCTGCCAAGTAGTGGAGTAGTGATCCTATTTTGCATATTCCATGGTTTTCCTACTACGGGCTCCATTATAACTCATCTTCTTGGTTTCCATGGTCCTCTTTCTTTCCCTTTGGAGAGGGTATGTTGAATTTTTATGAATTTTAAAGTAGAATTTATGAATTTTGATCTTATTTGTGCTATTTTTTATTTAAAACTAGCTAATTTGAAATTTTTATGCCTCTTAAATAATTTAAAACTATAAAGCAAATAAAATTCAGCATCCAAAACAACATAATTAAAAAGCAAAGTTCATAAAAGATATGAAAACATAATAGAACCAAAAAAAAGCTTGGTGCGCAAACTAGATCTGCACACTAACCCAATTTAGTGTGCGGATTAGATCTTCGTGGGTGGTATTTTGTGAATTAATTGATTTTGGGTGGTTTTTATTTAATTCGGATTTATCATTTATGCCAGTGAAAAAAAAAATTCGGCTCCAAAGAAGCACTGTCAAATGAGTTCGACCAAAAGAACGTAACATAGCGCAAAAGAATTATTTTGCACTATCAAAACTAATAAAATTGTGAAAGCTAAGCCAAGAGAATATAAAGAAAATTAATAAAAAGAATTTTAAAGCCAGTACTATTCTTCTAACCATTTCCAGCACTCTTTTCACAAAAAAAAAATCAAATTATTCATCCAAGTATATAATTTTACCACTAAGTTTTTCGGATAATAATTTTTACAAATATGCAATTTAAAAGTACTGTATCAATGTATAATGTAAGTTAGAATGGTAAGAATATAAAATCTAAAATTTACTCGCAGTTAAAATTCAGCGAGTCTATAGTACTATGCATATCACGATTTAGTCCGTAATACGGATCAATATTTTTATTTTTAAAATTCTAACGGTCGATCCAAACTGTTAAAAATAATTTTCATATGAATATGTACTTTTGGATGGTCTATAATTTTTATATTTTGTAGAATTTTTTTACTATTTTTTATGATAAGTAGAAAATTACTATTATTGAATGGTCCAGAATTTTCAGATTAAGTAATTTTCTACCTATATTAAAAAAATTGTAAAAAATACTTAGTTGTGGCATTTGTATAGGGGTGGGTTTCCTAAGGCCACTGTATTTTGTAATTGTTGTAACAAAACTTTTTTTTATTAAATATAATTTGTTTGCGGGCCCGTTAACCTTCAAAAAAAATTATAAAAAAATTATAAAAACTATAAAATTCAGTTTGCAAGTACATATTCATATGAGAATCATGTTGAACGGTTCAGATTGACTATTAATATTTTAAAAAGAGAAATATTGACCCGTATTACGGATCAACTCGTGATATGCATAGTACCATAGACTCACTCATTAAAATTTATCATAAAGATGAAAACAATATAAAATTACTGATTGAAAGAAAATCGTTAATTGCTAATTTGAATCAGTGTTGTAAAAAATATCTTTTTAGACCGATTAATTAGCCGATTAGTTGTTAGCGGTGATCAAACTGTTACAGATTTTACCAATTAATCGACCAATTATTTTTTATTATAGATAATTATTTTTAATTATTTCCGATTAATTACTTAGCAACACTCTATCCATCCGATGAGCACTTACCGTTATTTACAACACTTATTTAAATTGAAAATACAGGGTCATTTTTTATAAAAAAAAAAATTATAATAGAGTTATATAGATGGATAATAATCTTGCTGTGGGCTCACCAAATTTCAATTTGTCCGCTTCCGACTAAGTTTCAAGGATTCAATTTTCGTCTACCTCTCTCTCTCTTCCCTCTCTATCGCTCTGTTATGGGAGAGGAGGCTGTCCGATGCCCATTGGACTGAGTTGGGTATCAGAGCCACGGCAAGCTCCGCAGTAACATCGTTGTGACAAGTTCCGTTGTCGCGTTTTACAAAGAACAACTATAATAATTGGAGTATACAAATGAAGGCTTTGCTCAGTGTGCAAGACGCATGGGAAGTAGTCGAAGCCGGCTGTGAAGAGCCGGATGCAACAGCAAATCAGACGGCGAATCAGTTGAAGGCGTTGAAAGAAACGTGTATGAAAGACAAAACCACACTTTATCTTTTGTTTCAAATAGTTAATGAATCTGGTTTTGAGAAAATTACAGGTGCAACAACTTCAAAGGCGGCATAGGAGATACTCGAGAATGCATACAAAGGTGCTAATCGAGTCAAACAAGTGCGCTTACAAACTCTTCTGGTGAGCTCGAAGCGATGAAAATGAATGTTTGTGAGCTTAATCTTGGAAACTGCTGGATTGATTTCAAATGATGAATTTGAACTATCGATATTTACTTGTTGATGAGTCTATGTACTAAATACTAAATTTTATACTTTTTTTAGTTCGTTCTGTAAATGATCATGGGATTGAAAAATGAACAACTTTCGTGTGCATTGATTTTCTAACAATTATGACCTATCTATCGATCATGAAAATATGTACTAGAAAATTAAAATTTTAAACATAAACTTTGGGTCGTAAAAGTAGATCATGGTCACTTTCAGACACTCTTGGCGAGTTTAAACCTGTACTAGCATATATCACTCATTTTAATTAATACAAATTTTCTAGAATGTTGCAAACGATCAAGATGCACAGTAGCACGATTTGAGGTAGATTAATTAAACAATTAATATTATCGATGAGGTGTCTCATAATTTCGTCTTTCTATCCGGGTAATTTTGTAATTATAAAGAGAACGGTGAAAAGAATTCGGTTAGAAATGGGACCAACCCTTTTGTCCTCTTCTTCCTATATTTTTCTCTCTGATCTCTCCATCCTTTCTGGAGCCTGGTTAGAAGGACAATAGCTACTCCAATGGCTGATTTGAGATCTTTATTGTCAGTCTCCTTTTCTTATTCCTGTGCATAAGCAATAATAGAGTAGCTTTAGTGACAGTGGTAAAACATCTACCAGGATTCAACGGACCTCTCTCTTTCTACTTGGAAACCGGGTAAAATCTCTGTTTTTCTTTCTATCTCATCTTTAATAAGTTGTTTTCTTGGCAAAACTAAGAGGGGTAGCTTTATGTGTTTACTCTTATGTAACCCTGGGAGGTTTAAATAATAAAATTTTCTTCATTTGTCTCTGAATTCATATCTAAGAGGGGTAGCTTTGCATTTTTTAATATTCGTAACAATCAAACTCAAGGTGCAGATCCATCAAGCTATTGACCTTGGACTGGTTCAAACTTCAAACCCAAGTTCTGTTCCAATTATTATTTTGTTTGTTTTAAATAAATAAAGTGTAAGTATCTTTCCAGATGAAAAATATCTAATTATCAACCTTGTGTTATTCTTATCAAGTTTAGGAAAAAAAAAAAGGTGATTTGTTTTAGAAAAATAAGCAGATTCTGTTACATCAATGATGAGATACTCTATATTAAATAATATAGATACATACTGAGCTATAGTTGTATCGAGGTCGAACGAGTCAACTCAGATATTTTTGAACTCAATCTTGAACCAGATTCAAATTGAACATTAGCAAGGTCCGAACTAACTTGCACCTCTATGGTCCCTCTAAAATTAATTATATCATGTCAAATAAATGTAGGTATGTGTTGGTGGATGAGGTGAATTGGGGCGAATTATTCTATTACTTTGTGGAATCAGAAGGGAATCCAGCTGAAGATCCTCTCCTTCTATGGCTAACTGGGGGCGAACGGTGCTCTGCTTTTAGCGGCCTTGCCTATGAAATTGGTGAAGCGTATACAAATAATCTGCATAATTATATTTGTTCAGATAACTAGTGTCACAGTTTTTTTCATTTAAAAGAAATCTTCTCAATAAACAGCTCCTATTAGATTTGTGAAAACTCTATATAATGGCAGCATTCCTCAACTTGAGCATCATCCATATGCTTATACTAAGGTGAAATATTGCTGATATTATTTTTTTTTCCATAATTCACCCTTGAGATGTATCCTTTAGTCTATTAAAGTATTAATCGTATATGTTTTTCAGCATGCAAATATTATATTCTTAGATGCTCCAATAGGTGCTGGCTTCTCCTATTCACAAAACCCCAAAGGCTATGAAGTTGGTGACATTACTACCTCCATGCAAATTCATAAATTTCTCATTCAGGTTGACCTTCAAATTCATTAATTTTTTCCCCCCGTCTTTCTAGGAATATTCCTGATTGTTATTTTTGCTTATGCATATTGCGGTAGTGGTTTGGAGACCATCCACAGTATCTGTCCAATTCTCTTTACATTGGTGGTGATTCTTATGCTGGAAAAACTGCTCCCTTTATTACACAATTAATTTCAGAAGGTATTCATCTTCATCTGTTGATGTAGAAATATCTCAAAATAGATTGTGAAAGTCATCTCTGAACTTTGAAAAAAAATGTTATGTCATCATCGAAATGAATTTATTATTCCATGTGAAGGTGTTATGTTGCTAGTATTATGGACCTGTCAGTTCAGGACTTTTCTTGAAACATCACTTTTCCCAGTTTGATTGCACAAAAATAAGGATAATTTCATGTATACCCTTTGAAAATCTCAAAATCGCGTATTTCCCCTTCTAAATTCATAATGTTATATACCCTTCTAAATTTCAGAAACTCAAGTTTACCCAATTCATTAAATTTACTATTAAAAATCTTTTTAAATTTATAAAGTTCTCAATTTATCCTTTATTAAAAACATGTCTTGTATAAGATAAATGTTCAATCTTCAAATTGACCAGTTTGTGAACAAATGATTAATTTTCTTGTGACACATACACAGTGACATTAAGGCATGCATTTGTGTATGTGTCACGAGAAGAAAAACGAATCATTTATCCTCAGTTCCTCACAAATCGGCATATTAGAAGACTAGACATTTTTTTTACACATGCTACATGTGTGTGTGTGTGTTGTGTGTGTATGTGTATATATATGTGTGTATATATATGTATGTACATACATACATATATATGTATGTATGTACATACATACATATATATGTATGTATGTACATACATACATATATATGTATGTATGTACATACATATATATATATAGAGTGTGGCTAATATGCTTTCAGTAGCATAAGCATCGAAATACATTCAACTCCTTTTTCGATTTTCGAAGTCCAAAATGTCGATCCAAACCGTTAGATGTGTTATATATATTAAAATGTGCTTGGAGACCAAATTTTACATTTTTTGAGAATTTTTTACTATTTATTAAGCCACTTTAAAAATCACTGATCCAACGGTTTCACTGTTGGGTTAAGCCACCGTTGGATCAGCGATTTTCAAGGGGGCTTAATAAATAGTAAAAAAATTCCAAAAAATGTAAAATTTGGTCTCCAAGCACATTTTAATATAGATAACACATCTAACGGTTTGGATCGACGTTTTGGACTTCGAAAATCGAAAAAGGAGTTGGATGTATTTCGGTGCTTATGCTACCGAAAGCATATTAGTCACACTCTATATATATATATATATGCATACATATACATACATATATATATATATGTGCACAAATTTTGAGCCGTTGCACGGAGGTCTTCTATGCTACACGTAGCATATTAGCAATTTCCTATGTGTGTATATATATATGTGCACATATATATATACATATATAGAGGTTGGCTAATATACAATCAATTGTTCCTAAGCTCCCGTGCGACCACCATCTTTTTCGATTTTTAAAGTCGAAACGGTCAATCTAAACCGTTAGATGTGATCTCTATATTAAAATGTTCTTGGAGACCAAATTTTACATTTTTTAGAATTTTTTTACTATTTATTAAGCCACTTTGAAAATCGCTGATCCAACGGTGGCTTAACCAAACAGTAAAAACAGAAGCCACCGTTGGATCAGCGATTTTCAAAGTGGCTTAATAAATAGTAAACAAATTCTAAAAAATGTAAAATTTGGTCTCCAAGTACATTTTAATATAGAGATCACATCTAACAGTTTAGATCGACCGTTTGGACTTTGAAAATCGGAAAACGACTTGGTTGCACGGGAGCTTAGGAACAATCGATTGCATATTAGCCAACCTCTACAGATATATACACACAGACACACACACACACACACATACATATACATATATATAAACACATACACACACACACACACACACATAAAAAGAATGGGGAACTTTATAAATTAAAAATGAGTTCTAATATAAAAAGCAATAAATTGGGTAAATTTGTTAGTTTTTGGAATATAGATGAGTAAATATGATATTATGGATTTTAGAAGGGGGGGAACATAATTTCGAGGGCTTATGGGTGTACATGAAATTTCCCCTAAAATGTATTATGTTAGTTTTGAAAAAAAAAAAAAGTTATTTAATTACTTTTAATTTTACTGTAGGTAATGAAGCAAGACAACGCCCTCTGCTTAATATCAAGGTTAATTACCTTTTCTTTATGTTGTTAGTAAATCCTGGTGACCACCATCTTCTTTGAGCAATAAAAATTTCTTGCGTGCTTTATGTATAGTGGAAAGAGAATCATAGGTCCATCTTTTAAGAAGGGGAGAAAATTGATATTCTAAATGATTTTTTTTTTCTTGATGATATGAAATAGCATTATTCCTGAAGCAAACTTTTTTTCCTTTTTTCTTTCTTATGCTAGGGTTACTTGGTGGGGAATCTCAGTACAGGAGAGAGCTTCTATGATGTAATTTATATGGTTACCTATGCTCATGATGTAGGAATCATATCTGACCAAATATATGAGGTGGTTTACTTGATTTCTGTTACTAAATTTATGTGTTACATGAACCATCTCATCAACTCGTCCCTCCCCTTCTTTTCTTTCCCCCTTTCTCTACATCAGTTGATACAGAGAAGTTGAATGGGAGAAGATTATAGAAACCCAAACAATGTCTTATGCGCTGAAGCACTGGATGTTTTTGTAAAGGTAACACTTAGAGATACGCCTTTATCTTTTTTAATTTTATGAAACAATAATTTTACAAAAATATAATAGAGAACAAGTTTCAGTTTAGTTAATATATGAAGAAGAAGGGGCACATATATTGGAACCAATATGCATTCTTGTTTCTCCTCATAAGAGTACAATTGCAAATCGAAGGTTTCTAAGAGATGATTATCGTTGGTTTTCAAAACCAGAGGAACCTCCTTTCTATTGCAGGGTATGTCCTGTTCAATACTTTTGGGTATATATGTGTGCCAGTACAACACGGCCAGCCCCTATGGTACCAGTACCCTCAACTATAGAATTAATTCTTAATCATTACAATCCAACATAGACTAATCAGCCAGGTTGTCTGAAATTGAGCTCATCTTTTCCTTGCCTGAATTTGACTTGTTTAATTAGGCCAAACAAACTAATGACAAAAAAAAAAAAAAACACAAAATGGTGTTACAGCCTGTAGTAATACCAGTAAAAACATCAGTCATATGTGAAATTGTACGTTCTTCTATTGCAGTCATACGTTACTACCTGTCATATTTTTGGGTAAATGATAACTCAACGCGAGAAGCTCTTGGAATTAAAAAGATATAAGTTGAATTACACAACTTACAATTAAGTTCATGGACTCATAATGAATGATTTTTCTTAAATTTAAGAAGATATGTGATACAAAAACCAAAAACAGGGGACTGTCAATGAGTGGCTGAGGTGCCGTGCTTTACCTTATGAAGTCGACATAAAAAGCAGTATCAAGTACCATCTTAACTTGACTTCCAGAGGTTACCATGCGCTTGTTTACAGGTCTGTCACCTCTAAATAAATTAACAATGTTGTCTCCTAACATCTTTATTTCATTTTTTTAATTTAATGTGCATATTATTCAAAATTAACTCATCTGATTAAATTTTTAGTGGAGATCATGATTCCTTGGTACCATTTTTGGGTACACAAGCATGGGTAAGATCCCTGAATTTCACAGTAGTTGATGGGTGGAGAGCATGGCATGTTGATGGCCAGACTGGAGGGTAAGATCTATGTTATTTTTTTTAATCATCTTTTATGCTACTTACATGTCATTTTCACTCAGTAAGTCCCTCTTGTATATAGTAGCTAGTTGACAATGTATGATGTTGAACTAAATTTTATAATTAACAAGTGCTTGAACACATCTCAATTAAATATATTTTTATCTCATTTTATTTTCTTTTCATTTGGTAATGCAGATTTACAGAAACCTATTCTAACAACTTGACCTTTGCAACTATAAAGGTATTGTTTTCCAAAATTATTTTATCTAAAAGATAAGCTTCTGAAACTAAGGTAGTATTATATAATTTATAATGTTTGCTTTAAATAGGGAGGTGGACGCACGTACTGCTCCTGAATACCAACCGAAAGAATACATGACCATGTTTGGACGGTGGATTTCAAATCAACCTCTTTAAGAGTCATTAAAGCTACAGTATAAGCTTGAGAGGAGTTCATATGAGTTTAACCATAAAAAGTAGAGTAAAGATTTTGTCCCCCTCCATTTAGTCCCCTAAATGTCCCTCTAACTAACTTATTCATAAAAAAGTACAATAGGGACCACTAACTAACTAGGAGAAACATTAATTACTTGAGGGACCACTTAAATTTGAAAAAAATTACAACTGGTGTGCACACGTATGAACACTTATGCGCGCAAGTATTCCTATATAATATATCAAGTATTCATACCTAAGATATTAAGTATTTAAACAAAAAACTGGACAAAAACTTTCTTTTTTCCATAGTCACACACCCATCTTTTACATGTTTTTAGAAGTGGGTTTTTTTTTCTCCGTTTAATCTAATCAATATTTATAACGATCTACGAGAAATTTTGCAAATCTAAAACCACGAATATTTTCTACGTAATTTTCTCTTTCAAATGAGATCCATGATGAAGTACTTTTGGGTTCTTCGTCGTTCAAGTACTCATACCTTGACATGCAAGTATTCATACCTCGTCGAGCAAGTATTCATACATTGTAGTGTGAATACTTACATTATATTTGCACAGATATTAAAGATCTCATGCATTACCTGAGTGGTCCGGATTATGATCGGACGGTCTGTATCTAAACACAAACGGTGCGTTCATGCAAAGAATGCTGAATTGATTCACATGAATCTCAAGAAAATTTTGATCTGTATAATTGCTGGACTATAATATTTTCAATTCATACTTCAAGCATCAAATACATTTATACTTTAGTTATAGGTATGAATACTTTCTCCAGTACCTATCAATACATTTAAGCACCAAATAGATTAACTGATTTATCACCATAACAATTCACACTTCAATGCGTAAGTATGAATACTTAAAATTTTAGATATTAATATTTTTACTAAAACTTCAATGTTTAGGTATGAATACTTGATGTTAATATTTTTATTAGAAATACTTGATATCTTAGATATGAATACTTGATATATTATATATTAATACTTGCGTGCATATGCATTCGTACTTGTGCATCATATAAGTATGAATACTTTCCTCAGTATATATCAATATGTTCAAGCATCAAACAAATTAACTAATTAAAGTTATTTTACAACATAACAATTCACACTTCAATGTATAAGTATGAATACTTGATGTTAATATTTTTATTAAAAATACTTGATATCTTAGTTATAAATACTTGATATCTTATATATTAATAATTGCGTGCATAGGCATTCGTACTTGTGCACAGTTTTTTTAGAAATATATTTTGTATTTTAGGTATGAATACTTGCATTACGAGATGTAAATACTTGCTCGACGAGGTGTAAATCATTTAGGAATTTCTCAGGAATATTTTACAACATAAAAATTCACACTTCAATGCGTAAGTATGAATATTTTAATGTTCTAGTATGAATATTTTATATGTTTTAGTATGAATACTTTGTAGTTTGAATATTTTATAGTAACTTTGTAGTTTGAATATGTTATATGTTGAATATTTGCTGATAAGTATATGTATACATGTAATGTTTTAGTGTGAATATTTACATGTTTTAGTATGAATACTTTGTAGTTTGTATATTTACTAATAATGATACATTCAAAGTTATAGAATGAGTACTTTATATATTTTTAGTATGAATACTTTCTAAATTTAGTATGAATACTTGTATGTTGAGGTATAAGTACTTGAACAATAAAGAACCCGAAAGTACTTCATCATGGATCTCATTTGAAAGAGAAAATTACGTAGAAAATGTTCGTGGTTTTAGATTTACAAAATTCCTCATAGATTGTTAGAAACATTGACGAGATTAAACGGAAAAAAAAAAACCCACTTCTAAAAATGTGTAAAGGATGGGTGTGTGACTAGAGAGAAAAGAAAGTTGATGTCCAGTTTTTTGTTTAAATACTTGATGTCTTAGGTATGAATACTTGATATATTATCTAAGAATACTTGCGTGCATAAGTGTTCATACATGTTCATGCTAGTTGTAAATTTTTTCAAATTTAAGTGGTCTCCAAAATAGTTATTATTTATCCAAGTTAGTTAGTGGTCCCCATCATACTTTATGGATAAGTTAGTTAGATTTATGGATAAGTTAGTTAGGGGGACATTTAGGGGATAGAATGGGGGGACTATTAGTCACTCCCTAAAAAGTATCAAACCAGTTAAAATTAAGATTCTAATGGTTGATATCAATCTACTTGATAAATGATAAGTCCAGTGTTTACGTTCCAAGTTTTTAATCTTTTGAATTCGTTTTGTGTCATAAAAATATTTTCAACATGTTCATTTATACAAAATGAACTCAATAAATAAAAATTTTAAACTTAAATGCTTGTCTTGTCATGCATATTTAAATAAACGGTTCAAATTTATCATTTGAGCCGATCGAACAATTTTGTGGTTTAAGCTGAAGAATTACTTAGTGAGATTTGCTCTATTTAATTTCATGTCATTTCTCTTAAATTTCGAAATGTATATTTTGCATCTTGAGTTGATGTAGCACCTTGATACTTCGTTTAAACTACTAAATAAACTGTAAAAGTGTAAAGTAATTATAATCTATAATTTTGTCAAGTAGAACTATGATATTGTTTTGCCTAAAGCATTCTAATAGACTAATAAGTATCTGCACATTAAAGAATCAGTTTTTTATTTAACGGCAAAGGTATATGTCCTCTAATGTTGGAGGTTATGATTTGAAACCTGAATTGCAGGTTCTTTATGGACAGTTAAATGAAAATTGATAGGTTAGATCTCCACTTTTCTATATCAAAAAATCTACACATTAATAGGCATTGTAAATGACTTGATTTGTCAAGTGGTGGATCTTGGACACGAGTATTGGTTAATACAATTCATATGGATTTCGAATTTGCACGATTTTTCATATAATTTATTTTGTTTTCATATGGATTTCGAATTTGCAAGTATTGGTTATTCCAATAACCGGCATTTTTATTCATAACCAAAAAAAAAATATAAAATATTATTAATAACCGCTCTCCCAAAACAATTTTACCCATGCCCAAACCGCCCCCCCGGGCGGTTTACCCACCCCCCCCCTCTGGGGGGGCGGTTTACTATTTTTTTTTTTTTTTTTTTTTGCTTTTGCGATGATGGATTATTTATAATTATGTTTATAATTTATGTATTTTGTAATATTATGTATTTGTTTATATTTTTAATACGATGGATTTTATGATTTGTGAATAGTTTAAAACATAAGTTAACAAAATAATCAAATAACGTATGAATGCAAGGTTAAACTTGATAATATCATATTTATGATTTATGATTTCATAATATCATATTTTGTAATATTATGTATTTATTTATATTTTTAATACGATGGATTTTATGATTTTAGGATTTTAGGATTTTAGGATTTAGGATTTATGATTTATGATTTATGATTTGTCAATATTACATATTTCATGTCTAAACTTCATAATATCATATTTATTCTTCTAAACTTTAAACACTTACAAATTTACTCATTTTAATCTCTTTATCTGTTAAAGCTTATTTTAAATTTGTAAAATATCCATTATATTCTTTATTAAAAAAAATAAAAATATATCCATTATACCCTTTACTCATTTTATATCCATTATACCCTTTATTAAAAATAATATCCATTATGATGTAGCACCTATTCCTTTATCTTTATTTAAGAGACGCCTACGCTTCTTAGAATTAACGGAACTAGTAAACTATATTATAATTACATGATTGCTAGAGCATATACCTTTCAGTCCTTGAAATCAAACCAGAAGACAAAATGCTTGTATGAGACTTCTCCTGTGGCAATTGCACTTGCTACTGGTTCATTTCTCGGTGCTGAAAAGTATTTTTTGACATAAAAAAAATTCAATTAAGATGTTAAAAATCTTAAACTTAATTTTTGAGGCACTAAACAACGTTTTTTGGCGATTCTGATTTTTCCGGATATCCGGGATAAATCCCGGGGAGACCGTCACCACCGTCTCCTCCTCCCCTTTCCGAATTGGGGTCATACGCGTAAATACGACTTTCCTAGCAAAAGATATGGCCGTTTAAAGTTTAAAAAAAAACGATGTTTCCGATCCTTGATCCATTTCATTTTTTTTAAGTTATGGCCGTTTTATTTTTTCTAATAACACAAAATAAAATATTTTACTTTTTCTTACAGCCGCGAAAAACCTAATCTGAAAAGTATTGATCCGGATTATATATTTTTCTATCTAATTTCAAAGAAACATATAAAAAATTTCTAAATTATAACTTTTTTCAAAAAAAATTTGAGCCGGTTTGGGCAGTTTTGACAGAATTTTGTTTTGATGGGCAGAGTTGGCGAAATGTAAGTTTCGATGGGCATGGATAAAAATGACGGGTGTTTTGGCATAGACAATGAGATCACACTAAAAAAAAAAAACAATTATTGTTATCTATTCATATCATGTGTTATGTATTCAAATCTTTATTTTTAAAATTCAAGTAATAAATTCAATCTGCTCAAACAAACATAATATTACAAAACAATTATTGTTATCTATCCATATCATGTGTTATTGTTAAACTATTCAAAAATCATAAAATCCATCGTATTAAAAATATAAACAAATACATAATATTACAAAATACATAAATTATAAACATAATTATAAATAATCCATCATCACAAAAGCAAAAAAAAAAAAAAAAATAGTAAACCGCCCCCTCAGGGGGCGGGTTGGTGGGGGGGTGGTTTGGGCATGGGTAAAATTGTTTTGGGGGAGCGGTTATTAATAATATTTTATATTTTTTTTTGGTTATGAATAAAAATGCTGGTTCCAATAACGCAGTAGAGTTTTTCTTTTTAATTTTATGCTTGGCCAGAGATGAAATAATGATAGAGACAACTTAACTACACAATGTCCCTGTATGAAATGAAGCCAAGGAATGTTTGACCTCTTAACTTTTACTATATAAAAAAAACATCTTCGGTGTTGTTAATTTATTTATTGAGATTTTATAACATTGGTTGATAACTAATATTATTATATATCAAAATAATTTAATAATTAGTCCAGTTAATCAAGCTGTGACAAAAAATTAAGTTTATTAATTTGTTCGACGGCCAAATTTCATTGATGGATTTGGATCAGATGGGATTGTAATCGCATTCGGGTGTTCGACACGCCTATTGTTTTCTTAATCGCATTGAAATGCCTAATGTTCGCATCTGATCCTATGTTTAATTCATTTTATTTAATTAAAATAATAATTTTATTTTGATAATTAAATAATTAATAATTAGATATTTGAAATGCCTATTGTTCGCATTTGAAAAAAGTTATCAGATGGATCAGATGGGATTGTTATGTTGATTGTTTAATTTATTTTATTTTGATAATTAAATAATTAATAATTAATTGTTCAGTCCACTTTATTTAATCAAATATTTTATTTATTAATAAGTAAACTGTATAATATCAATTTTTTTAGTAAAAGTTAAATATCAAGCCATCTAACTATTTAATATCCATAAAGAATTCTTCCATCCAGATTTCAAAGCTACAACTCTTACATGGAGAGCATATCATATATTTAAGAAAAAAATATAATATTTTCCACAACTAATTCCATTGTACAACCGAACACTCATTTTAATACAATCTTATAATCAATTCCGTGTGTAACCAAGAGTATAGGTTCCGTAAATTAAATAGTGGTTCCTGTAAAATCTCATCATGTACAATTCTGTGACAAAAAAATAAAAGTTTCCTTTCAAGTCCTTGACATGCCTCTTTGTGTGAGGATGATCAATGGTAGAAACATAATGTTTCACTTTGACATTTCACTGCATCCCATGAATTTATTATTGAAAGTGTAGAGATGTTTGACTAAATTGGATATTTTGTAACACAAACAATTTTCCTAGAGAGGTAGGTATGAAATCCATCTTTCAAACATGGCCAAGCATTCAACCGGCCGATATTCTGGAGCTGTGTGCCCGCCATTCTGAATTCAGAACAAAAGAAATTTTACATTAGATAAGCTTTTAGTAAAGCTCTTACAAATAACTTCTTCAAAAGAGGAAAGGAATTATATGAAAAGTGCACCTACCGCTATTGTAGCGAAGGTCAGATTATTGGAATATGTTTCCGTGAATCTAAATGAGGCAGAAAAACATGAAATAAATCATAAATGTATATAATAAGTTTTATCTGGTAGGTTGAAGTAGACAAATCCATTGTGCAAGGAAGGCTCGTAATGACTGGCAAAACAGGAATAACAAAAGTGCAGCCACATTAATTAGGAAAAATAAGAAAAAAAAATTGTAACCACTGTTATTATTAAATAGGTCCAAAAAGTACTGCAGAAGCAAGAAAATGGAGAGAATAGTATATTTAAGGTCCAAACAAGGTCTTCCGCGACTTTTAACCATTATTTTATGTTAAAGAATAGATCATTCGTCCTGTTTAAGTAAAGACGAGGCCCAAAAGAGTTCCAAAGAAAGAAGAATAGAAGTTCTGGTTCACTTACCCGGCAGTTCGACCATCGACATACCATGCTCTCCATGCATCCATGACTGGGAAATTCAGGGACCGAACCCATGCTTGTGTACCCAAAAATGGAACCACCATATCATGATCTCCACTACAAATCATCAAACCTCCTTTTTATCAGATAAATAAAAATGAATAGCTACTAAGATAGTTTTTATCTTTATACAAAAGTGACAGGACCTGTAGACAAGTGCACGATATCCTCTGGATGTCAAGTTATGGTGATACTTTATGCTGCTATTTATGTCCTTTTCATATGGCAAATCGATGCACCTCTGCCACTCTTTCTTAGTCCCCTGCTTCAAAAGGCCATCACTCAATTACACGTCTCAAGAAAAAATAATATTAAGAATTTAAGAATGCAAAAATGCAAAAATGCAAAAATGCAAAAATTGGACATTATTTAATTTGTTGATGGCATCATAACGCATGTTTTCTGTGTGATCTTCTTGAAGCATGCATGGCTCTATAACATATTTACCTTTTTAATTCCGAGTGCTTCTCGTGTAGCATTATCATTAGCCCAAAAGTAGGACAAGTAGGAACTGTACGACTGTAATCAAGAGTTAAGAAATAATCACTTTTCAAGTAGAAATTCACTAAAGAGTGTCAATAAGAACACACACATGAGAAAACAATTTTTTAGTAAGAAAATCCTGGGAATACAAAACATTAATACATTGGTCTCATAATTATACCAAAGCAAGAAAACTTGTGTGGCACTGTTGTAGTCTTCAGCTTAAGGCTTTAGGCACCATATATTTTAGGTACCGGTGTTTACTTGTAAAGATTGACCCTGTAGGCCTGTACTACCATACCAACATTGCATAGTTTTTAACAAGTTGGTTTGATCATTTAATTATTTTATGCGCAATGGTAACAACACAAAAGGTATTATTTTATTAGACATACTCTGCAATAAAAAGGAGGCTCCTCTGGTTTAGACAATTGAATAGAATAATCATCTTCAAGAAATCTTCGATTTTGAATAATATCTTTAGTGGCAGGAGAAACAAGAATGCAGTGTGGTTCCAGTATATGTGCCCTGCTTACTTTAACTGTTAGCTGCATAGTTAAAAAAAAAAAAGTTAGTCATATTTTTCCATCCAAAAATATAGAATATGCACACTAAAAGGAAATTCTAATTATTTATTCTTACATCTTCAACAATATCCAGAACTTCCGCACAAAGAACAGTGCTCGGATTTGTATAATCTTCTCCAACACAGCTTTTCTGTGTAAGCTGGAGAAACAAAAACACAAGATGGGCAAATAAAAGAAGGAACAATGATACCAATATCCTTTATGTAATGTTCTTGCCTGCATTACTAAATGTGCATCTTGATCGTCAACATTCTAGAAAATTTGTATTAATCAAAATGAGTGATGCTAGTACAGGTTTAAATTTCCCAAGAGTGTCTGAAAATTATCATGATCTACTTTTACAACCCATACGTTTATGTTTGAAAATTGTAATTTTTCTAGTACATATTTTCATGATCGATAGAGAGGTCATAATTGTTGGAAAATCAATGCACACGAAAGTGGTTCATTTTTCAATCCCTTGATCATGTACAGAACAAACTAAAAAAAGTATAAAATTTAGTATTTAGCACATAGACTCATCAACAAGTAAAGATGGATAGTTCAAATTCATCATTCGAAATCAATCCAGCAGTTTCCAAGATTAAGCTCATAAACATGTTAGGTAAGCTAAGCTCAGACAAGCTTTTCTCAATTATAAAAACAAAATTAATAGTGTATCACCCACCATTTCCATGTGATGTATGTTAGTTTTCGTTCAATTTGCAAATTTGCAATATTCATTAATGAAATCATCATTACAAATTAAACAGCAAAAAAATTCAAATCCTTTCATTAATGCATGGGTAAGCATTTCCAGATGTGATCATAATTGATACATATGCATATCTAAATGATACAAACAACACTTGCAATTTTAGTTTTTTAAATTGGAGAATCATATCAAAATACCAAATTGATGTACCAAACAAAATAGAAGAATAACATTTAACAAAATAGAACTCACCTCAAATAGTTGGTCAGATATGATTCCGTGACCATGTGCATAGGGAACTCGTGAGTTTAGATCATTCTTTTCACCTGTGGCTGGATTTCCGACTATGTAACCCTAAATGAAGAAATAGAATAACATAAATAAATGAACATGTACATTCACATATATATATATATATATATATGCATGTATTCTAGATTAAAAAAAACAAATATAGAGTTCAATATGGTGCTTAAGACTCCACATCTCAATTCAAGAGATGATCTACAAATGCAAATAATGATTCAAGCTAATTAATGTAATATAAGTTTCAATATCATAGAAGAGATAACAGTTCTCTAAATTTTAAAAATGGTTATCATCTCCATCGAGTTACAACAAGAGCAATAAAAATGACGATTACAATTAAATAATATTGCAAAAAACAACATACAACTTCTATATGAGTGATGATCAAGTTAATTTAACAAAATTATCACTGAAAACATACAGAAGAATTTTGAAATGATGTAGGCATCCCCTCATAATCTGCAAAGTGCAGAATGGTCCGTGCTATGGATCAATATCATCATTTCTAAAGTTCAAACAGTCGATCTGAATCGTTCAACACGATCTCCGTATAAAAATTTATTTGGAGTCCAAATTAACATTGCTTAGAATATTTATACTATTTTTTTAGATAGGTAGAAAATCACTTAATATAAAGATTTTGTACCATCCGAAAGTAATGATTTTCTACCTATCTAAAAAAATAGTAAAAATACTCTAAAAAATATAAAATTTGGTCTCCAAATACATTTTTATATGGAGATCATGTTAAGCGTTCGGATCAACTGTTTGAACTTTAAAAACGGAAATATGACTCCATAGCACAGACCGATCTGCGCTATACAAAGTATCGTAGCCTCAACTCTTCTTTTCTGACATCCAAAAAGTTTGAATAAAGTTTAAATAATGCAGAAATTGTTTCTGTGAACATAATAGGTGTTTAAGTCACATCCAATGCCCGAATTATTCATTTGAATCTTCATAAATGAGATTCTTGAGATGGAATTACAAGTGGTATAGGGACAAATTTGGGTCCGATAGGATCCACAACCATCCGATGTACTTCAGGATCTGTGCGCACAGTTATTAAAACAATTACACACGGATATTAAAGCAAAGCGCACAAATCTTAAAACAAATCGGACGGCTCTGGAGCCCATCGAACTCAATTTGAGTCCGATGGCCATTGGACCCAAGCTGCTCTCAGTGGTATATGCTTCACAAACCATCATAGTCAACTCTATAGACAGACAGAGACACTCGCTTTAGAACATATTTGTCCTTATTTCCTTGTAATAACTTTTCATTCAAGTGAAAGTATAATTTTTACCTTGAGGTTGAGTAGCTGTTGCTGTCCTGCTTCAATACCTATGATAATATTGGTACAATAAAAAACAAAATTGTGCATTAGCGAAGTGTATTTTAAAAAAAAAAAATTAAAGCCTTGTTAATAATATAGCATTAGTATTGCAACTACAAAATTAGTAACAAGTTTTTGTTACATTTTGGGAAGATATGACTGGATATCACAAATCATGCACCTGTTCGTAATTCCTCATTTTTGTTTCAATTTCTTTTGAATTACACTTTTAGTGTTCATTTCTTGTGCTTATTTACAGCCACAAAACTCAAATTTTGGATGAGAACCCATGGAATCCAAATTTAATGGAGTGAAGAATTGACTATTGACTATTAATATTTAGCCGGTAAAGAATTGTCTCTGACTGTAAATCTATAGTCAACATGCAAATACCTTCAGAAATTAATTGCGCAACAAAAGGAACAATTTTTCCGGCGTAAGAATCCCCAGCAACGTAAAAAGGATGTTCTATGTAATGAGGATGATCCACAACCCACTGTCAAGGCTTTCACAAATTAATCAGCAGTTCTTACAATGATGGATTATGACCCAAGATTTTTGTCTTCAAGGGTTGCATGAATGGATAAAAGCAATTGTAATAGAAGTGGCAGATTAATACTCCTTACAATTCAATTAAAAATTCACACAAAAATGGGTGATTTCTTAAACAGACCTGCATAAGGAACTTGTAGATTTGTGAAGATGCTACCGTGTCACCAACCTCATATCCTTTTGGATTTGAAGAGTATGAGAACCCAGCTCCAAGTGGAGAATCTAAAAAAATTATACTTGCATTCTGAATATAGAGGTAATTTATGGTTAATATGGTAATAATACTTTTAACAAAACAGCAACATAAATCACAGTAAAAAACAATAATTCCACCTGTGTCCAGGCATATGGATGGTATTCTAGTTCCGGTATGCTCCCGTTATATGGTGCTTTTACAATTTTCAAAGGACCTATATGTAAAATTGTAAGTAAAGAGTAAAAAAAAATACTAATTTAATTGATCCTTATCAAGTTCCACATATTGGATCGCACTAGAACTTTTTCACTGCAGTTTTGTAACTCAATCCCCATAAATTGGTGTATAACACTGGAAAAAAATCTACCAAGGGGAAAAAGAAATTGCAAACCCGGTTTTGCACAAACATCCCTCAGAAGTTAGAAATGCATAAGACATCACTGCTCATAAATCCAAAATGCTTGAAATGATACCTATTTCAAATATGAGGCCACTGAGAGCAGAGCACCGGCTGCCTCCAGTTAGCCAGAGAAGAAGAGGATCTTTGGATGGATTCCCTTCTGACTCTATGAAATAGTAGAACAACTCACCCCCATTCACCTCATCTACCATCACATACCTAGACATATTTGGGTTTCAGGGTTATTCTGAAAGAAAAATTGAGAAGAAAAGAAAAGGGATTTTGGATATTTGAAAGGAAATGGAAGGAAGAGGAGAGAGCATGCACCCAGTCTCCAAGGAGAACGGTAGAGGTCCATTGTACCCTGGTAAATGCTTCACAATTCTTGTAGATTGAACACTGCAAGTACAGAAGTAACAGAAGCACAAAAGAAGAAAAACTGAAACGGGGCTGAAAGCACCCATTTGAATGGCAAATAGAGAGGGAAGAGGGAGGTAGACGAAAATTGAGTCCTTGAAACTTAGTCGGAACTCGGAAGCGAACAGATTGAAATTTGGTGAGCCCACAGTAATATGGAGATAAGTACAAGATGAATAATAATATTCCGATTCCTAGCTGCACGTGACAAATTCTGCCGTAGAGCAGCTAGAGATAGAGATATACGTCTCATGTGGATTCATACATCACACGTGACCTCACCACGTTTTGTTTTGTCACCTTTTGTATTCTTATGGATGTGGCCGCGACTTGGAACACATATCCTCTATCTACATAACTCAAAAAGACAATTTTTTGAGGTAATATATCTCAGCTGCTTGATGTTAAACGGAGTTAATTTAACCGTCTGATTTTAATACAGAGCATTTTAATATTAGCGCAGATCTAGTCAGCACGAATATTAAAGCAAATCTAATGATTGATATTCATTAACACAAAAAAATCTCTTTTGAGTTAATGCAGAGGATACGCGTTCCGCGAGTTTTTTTTTTTTTTTTTGAGGAAAAGCCCGTAGGCATGCATTGATATCAGAAAAATTACAGTCTTACATTATTTATTGTAAGTAAATTGCTGAAAACGTAAACTTGCCAAAACTAAAAGTTTTAAAGTGATAACACATAAACGGATAAACCATCTAAAAATTCTAAAAATAAAAAACGCCTGCTGCTTGGTACTCTGGAGCCTTGTTGTCTGTTTCATGTACCAGTGCTGTTCTCAGACTTCGTTCTCTAATTCTCCAAATGCAAAGTACTTCTCTTCTAGCTGTGTACTGATGTTGTTAACCTCTCTGAACCCTTCACTTGGATAGCCATTAAAAGATTGTTTTGACTTCCTTGCCCAGTTTGCCATATGGTGTGGCATCTGTATATAATTCCTGGCAGCATAGTGCACTTGAATTTGTGTCCCCAATTGTTGAATAAGGGTCATACTCCTAGCCACTATCTGCATCGCCTGCCATGATGGGATCTCTTCCAAGCATTTTTTACTGATAGCTTTTATCAAAGTTTTTGAGTCAGAGATGATCCAGTACCGGTTTCCTGTACCAGTACCCCTTTCACTTAATTTTTCCAGTACTGTGTTTAGTGCCAGTGCTTCTGTTTCCAGTGCTCCTTGTGTCGTAACATGGCTGCCCAGTGTCTTTATCAGTTTTCCTCGCCCATCATAGTATACTGCCCCCAATCCCGCATTTCCAGATACATCCCAAGATCCATCCACTTGAATCAGAAGGGTTCCCATTGGCGCTTGTAACGGTTCCTCCTTCTCTTCTACTCGTTGTTGTTGTTTTTGTTTTGTGTTGTTGTAATCCAAGGCTTTTGCCCGCGCCAGTGTTTGTAAAGGGTTTGCCTTAATCCCTTGGAACAGCTCTTCATTCTTAGCTTTCCAAAGGCTCCAGGTGAGGTTGCACATGGAATTTATTTGTGTTGGTTCCAGGTCTTTGGTGATCATTTTCAAGCATGCAGTGAAATTTAAAGGTAGGCATTCTACCCTTATTGGGAAGTCTGACACGCACCACGTTGCTCTTGCCGCTGGGCAATAAAATATGGTGTGTACCAAGAATTCATTTTCATTTCCGCATCGTTGGCAGGTTGGGCTTATTGCCCGAATTCTCTGATGCAGAGTCATCACTGTAGGTATCCCTTCATGTACCGCCCTCCAAAGGAAAGTTCTAACTTGAGGTAGGATTTCTTTCCATCTCCATATATTTTTCCACATCTCTGTTTGTTCTGAGGTGTATAGAATAGGCTGTATATGTTGTTTATGTAGTAATTGGTATCCCTCTTTTGTGGTATAGGTCCCCCTCTTACTCTTTGTCCATATGAGTCTATCTTCTATGTCAGGTGTGTTTGTGGGGCGATGCGCTGTTTGGTGAATTGCTTGAAATGCATGTGTGCCCATTAATTCTTCAATTTCTTCTTTTTTCCACTGTCCTGTGTTAAATAGGCTGTATATCTTCCAGGATGCGAGTTGATGACTGTGCGGCGTATTGTTTGTCGAATTCGTATCCTCTGAGATATCTCAAACTTTGCGTGACTTTTTGGAATATCTCAATCGTTGAAATACGTTCTCCACGAATCTCAAATCTCAAATAAAACTAACCCCCCTATGTCCCTTCGAATAGGCACCGGACACGTCGGTCACGCAAAAATTGAGATATCTCAGAGGATACGCACCCTTGTTTGTCTCACTAAACAGTAAACAGTGAACAATACGCACACGCTACTATTTCTATATGAGAACAGAAAAGAGCTTCAGATCTCCTTTTCACTGTTTTTTCTAACTGTCAGTGTCGGGGTATGGTATTTACAAAATATTGTAGATACTATTTGAATCTCCTTTTCACTGTTTTCTTACTGTCAGTTCACTAAATATTGTAGATACTAATATTTGAATTTGACCAAATATAACCGTCCAATATTTTTGAAATGACTAAATTTATCGGAATATTAATGTTAGCAGTAATAAAGGGAGTAGAAAAGAGAGAATTATCACCCAAAGTAAACCAGTTGATCTGTTGATGTGTTACACCAAATTTCATGTTTTACAACATTATTATTTTTTTAATAAGATGGGATCAAGCCTCCAATCAAAAGAGTTTGTTTTACGACATTCAACCTCCCTTTTTTTTTTCTTCGGAAACATAAGATGTATTTGTTAAAGTGAATTTATGGACTTGAATTTGATTCATTTGTGACACATGATATAGTCTTGATAAAGATAACGTACAAAGAGTCCAGTCGTATTACGCAACTACTATTAAATATTAATTCGTATCATGTCAGATTTGAGGAATTTTTGTTTTCAAAATCATAATTGAAAAAAGATAAATCATGGAACTAACTTTGAGTGGTTTTTTTCTTTTAACAAAAATCACAAGTACCAAATAAACTATTTCGTTTATATTTAAACAATACTGAATAACTTGTTAGGTATCAGTTAATTTTACTTTTTTACTTGATAGAAATATGGAAAAATTGTGAATCCAGACTTATTTACATTTAAACAATACTGAATAGTCTATTCGGTAGCAACCAATTTTACTTTTTTACTTGATAGAAAATATGAAAAAATTGTGAAACTGGGAGCTACTGAATAGCCTATTTGGTACCTCTTGAAAGTAAATCAGAGATACCGAATAGCCTATTCGGTACTTATGGTTTTTGTAAATGAAAATTCAATCAAGTTGGTTACCTAAATTTAATTTTTCTAATTATGGTTTTTATAAAAAAAATTTAAAAAAATCAGATTTGAGAGTCATGTGTTACGTAACATTTTTTATATTCAGATTATTATACATTAAAATCGGTCTTTGATCTAGTGGCAAAAGCAATTATTTCAATGTGAGAGCTCGAATGTTCGAAATTCAAATGAAAAAAAATTGTGGATATTTAATAGTTGAATTATTTCGAATTATTTAGAATTTTTACTCAATTCAAATTGGGATAGATCGAATTTCAAATTCTTTGACTGATTAATTAGTGTAGGAAATTCGATCATCCAACATGGCATCAATATATATTTCAGATCATCTTAGATCGATATCAGATCGAATTTGAGTTAATTTGACTCAATAATCAGATTATTTTGAACTTTTCATATATTAACAGGTCATTTTTTTCTTTTTTGTTATTAATAGGAAAAAAAGAACAAATAAATATCTAAATAAGGGTAGAATTTCGTGAAATTTTGGAATATAGAAATAACATAATGGTTTATCATGTCTACTAAATGTTATAAACCATCACGTCTAGCTAATCTAAACTGTAAACTCCTGCACTTGCTAATTAACTAAAAAAGCAAAAAAAAAAAAAAAAATTACTGGCTGTGGTAGTTTATCACGTCCATTAATAAGAAATTTTTCTGCTTTGACCATTGTCATCCAATGAAGAGTTTAGATATTAATCGATATCTAAATAGGCAGTTAAATTGGAACAGTATCGAACATAAATTGAAGCAATGAGATCTAAAAAAGTAGCGAACATCTATGATCTACAATAGTTAAATTAGACTAAAAAAGCACTGGAAAATATATCAATCTCATAATTTAAGCACATGAATTGAACTGCTAAAACTTTCAAAAAAAACAACGCACATCAGAACCATTAATTTGAATTGTTTGCATGGTTTTGGCTGGACGTGATACTCTATCACATAGGATTTTTTTTTTTAGTTAATTAGCAAGTGCGGTGTTTGCGGTTTAGATTAACTGGACTTGATGGTTTGTAATGTCCAACGGACGTGATAAACCATCACATTCTTCCTATATTTCGAGATTTCATGACATTCTATCCCTATTTCGATATTTATTTATTTATTGTCATATTAATAAAAAAACTCGGCATTTTTTCACCTACAGGTTTCAAATAAAAAAAAGGTCATTTTAAGTTCATATTATATTTGAATTTTGGATGATTCGAATTTGAATGCATCTCGAATTTTGAATTGTTCGGATTCAGATTTCTTAGATTTGAACCATCTCATATCAATTTAGATCAATTAATTATAGAGATGATTATTAGATCCAGATAAAAAAAATTTAAGAGAGAATTTCTAGTTGCCCATATAAATTTTTGAAATAGTCGATTATCAATAAAAACATCATAGTATTCAAATCATTACTAAAACTTAACATCTTATCCAATAATTTATTTTATTTATGTAACATTTTGTATAGTTATTTTAATTTTTTTTATTAAATAGTTATCTTAAAATTTAAATTAACAATATACTCATTTTATTTCAAACACTCCTTTGCTTTGTTGCATTGAAAAATCGTCATTCTCTTCTTATGGATCTCATCTCCAACTGTTGCAAATATAATTGTGGCCTCACTCATGACTTCACATTGCTGTTATTTCTCAATTTCACACAAATTAAATCAAATCTAATATAATCTAATTTGTGAAGGGTGATGCTTACAAGGTAGCAGATGTGTTGAACTCAGTAGCAGAAGTCAAAAATATAGATTGGGAGTTTGAAACGTAAAATGCATAATATGTAATTTATAGTCATTGGGATTTGAACTCAAGTTTGCACAATTACTGAGTAAAATTCTAACCACTATGCTACAAAAAAAAAATTAACATTTTATAAGGAGGACTAAACAATATATAACTTTTAAAATAAATTTCAATACACATAATTAGAAAAATTAAGATCACCAGGGGCGAACCCAAGTTCAACCAGGGGGGGGCCCTGGATTTTGCGTTTTAGTATAAGTCGGAACGTTTCGATCTACTTTGCCCCTCCCTGGAAATTTTTTTGCCCCCCGCTGAATGTTTAATTTGTTATTCATGTTAAATTTAGGGTTAAAATTAAAATAAATTTCTTCAATTATGATTAATAATTAGAATTATATATTAAAATATCAGAAATTACAAGTCAGAACATTAAAAAATATTGATTAAAATATTATTTTTTATTAAGTACTTAATTAATTAATAGATTTGAACCCGATTAGCTATTTAAATCCAATTCGATTTTTTTTGCCCCCCCCCCCCCCCCCCCCCCCACCCCCCTCCCGACGAAAATCCTGGATTCGCCCCTGAAGATCACCCCCAACATATATATAGATCCGCCTATACTTACTGATTCTGAGAAAAACGATACACTATTATTTACAATCCAATGATTTTGGATACCTTCATTTAAAATGAAAAGATGTATTTATCAAACAATTTTTAATATAATTAAATAAATAATTAAATAAATAAAAGAGAATAAGGTTATTTGCATTATCCGCATAAACATTTGATCCGTTCTTTAGACTGAAATATACGAACTTTTTCTCAACGCCCATGAAATATTCGGACATTTGGTCATGTACATCAGAAATTCAATTCAAGTTTTATCATTTAATTAGAAGACATCGAATTTGCAACATTCATAATTAATTTTTATATTCAATTCACTCTTTAAAAATTCTATGAAATATTATGTCCATATGTTTTTCAATTTGTGAAACTTTTTTTTTTGACATTATTCAAAAAAGATAATCAAAATTACCAATTTGATTCATTTTCAATGAAATTCAACCTAATTTCCCTAGTCTTAATGTTGTCAAAGAACATCTTTATTGTTATTATATTCATTTTGAAACAGTCATTTTTAGGTATATAGTATATTGCAGAACATATATAGTTATATTCCAATGGAATAATAGCAAAAAACCTAACATTACTTTGCAGTTGATGTTATCTCAGCAAAGTCCTAACATTATTTTGGATTTGGATCTATTGACGCGCTTTAACATAACAAATTTATCAATTCAGTCAGTAAAAAAAATTAACTAATTTTTTTTATAGACATGCAATAGCAGTATAGATTGATTGTTTATTTAATATCATGCAATTTTGATGTCTTTCAATATATCATTAAAGACCCTTAAATATAGACTATCGTAAATTTAACTTCTTCAAACGTATTTAGATAGATGTTAATGTTGTTGAAAGGTGATTTGTCTGAGACTGGCTTTCAGACCGTATGTAGATAGTTAGCTAAGTAGCAAATAAATCTGCTGTAATTCCGAGATGAATGAATAGTAACTCTGAAATTTTTGCAATTCGAATTCAACCATTGAATTTTTTCCAAGAACGCATCTTGAAATAGCTGGCTTTTTGTGCACACATCTCGAAACAATTTGATGGTTGGATTCGGATTGTAGGAATCAGGATTACTGTTTATTTTTTAAAATTTTTGTAGAAACTGCAAAATGATGAAAAAAGCTCGAAATATCAATTATTGAATATTCAACCGTCTTAATTTTTTTTCCAACCAATTGTGTTACCGTTACATTATCTTTTATCTCTCTCCTCTCTGATTTTTCTTTCTTTCAATCTATGAAAGCAGAGTCTGCTTTTATTATAAAAAAAAAACATCATATTTATATCTGACTTGGGTGGGAAGAGAATGTAACACTACCTATCAATCTTTCTTTTTATTATTATAAACCCGGGACACCGAGGTATCAAGCATCAACTATCCCTTTTTAATTTGTTAATCTCCACAATCAATCTATATTAAAAGTTGAACCTTAATTATCATGGCAGAAAAAAATGACCCTCTCTACGATTAGCCGTTGTCTTGATGCCTACCCCTCATCATTCTATCTTATATTTTTTTTAAGCCATTGATTATGCAGAAAAAAATGCCACTCTCTACGATTAGCCGTTGTCTTGATGCCTACCCCTCATCATTCTATCCTATATTTTTTTAAGTCATTGATTATATATGATACGTGCTATCTGAAGTGGATAGCCCGTATGTCGAATGTGAACTAGTTGGGCTAAGTCTCTTCTTATCTCGGTCGATAAGTCGAGATGATGCTGAAAGCTAAATCTCTCCTTATCTTGGTCGATAAGTCGAGATGGTGAAGGGACCGGCTTACTACGGGATGTAAACCGATCAAGCAAGGAAAGCAGGAAGATGATGCGGGATATTTGAACTCTTTCCTATCAATATCTCTCTTAGCGTAATCTTAGTTGATGCAGAATTTCAATCCCTCCCCAGAAAATCTGAGGTTTTTTATACTCTGATCTCTAACTGTTCCTCAACGGATCCATCGGAGGACGTGGGAACGGTTATGAGATCATAGGTATAATTATGGGGATCATGGGCGTCACCATATAGATCGTGGGAATGGTTATCCCGCATATGGCGGTGCAAGTTGTCATGTCGACATTAACCGACGACAAGTCGAGCTCAAACATGGGCTTCGACTTTGATGTTTTGTTGGACTTTTTTTTCATATTCTGGGCTGGCCTCTCAAACATAAGGTTCGAGTCCCAATTTCCTTTAACTCCAAATGTAAATTAAGACCTGTGTAGCATGGCCTATCAGATTATATTCAGAATATGAACAATTCATGTAAAAATGTATTTAATTATTATGTTTTGTATCGATTACTTTTCTTTAGAAT